>CAOLHI010002914.1:0-214463 GCA_948474755.1 Ctenosaura bakeri
CAGTGCAGCATATTACCGAGAAGATAGATGGAGGCAGAAGACAGTAACATCTGGAAGACTGAGGCACATGAAGTGCTATAGATTTCCAAGGTGTTCCCAAAATTGAATTATTAAAGTAGCAGGATATCCCTGCTGCTAAGCCACCCAAGCAAAGACGTAAACTTTCCAGAAAGTTTGAAGCCACAGGGAAGATTTGGGGGTGGGTGGGCAGGAAAGCTAAAATTTTTGAGAAAAATGAAAAAAAAAATGTAATATTGTCACCCTTTACAGATTGGAGGTCACTCTGTTACTTTAGGAACATAAAATGCATTATATATAACTTGATTTGGCATGAAAGTATCATGTTTGATATGAGAAAAGTACATCCTATTCAGAATCCAACTATAAATCAAACTTGTTTTTTTTAACATTTTATTTTTTTGTTACAAATGGAGTTAAAAGGTCCTTGAGCTAGAAGTAAAAACTAAACTATAAGGACCCTTTTAGATTCTGCCAGTTTGAGGAGGATGAGGGAACTGTCAGCAATGTTAGCAAAACAGAAAAATTATCTTGTCTCCACTAGTTCACTATAGTGTCAAGGTGGGCATAACACACTTATTCCCATAACAACAACTGTAACATCAGTAATTGTAATGATATGATAAGTACCTAGTAATAAAAGTCTTCCTCTTACATCATTATTAGAAAAGATTCTGAGGCAGTTAATACCTTGTGTTAAAACATTTTATTCATCATTCTAAAAGAAAATATTCTACAATCAGTTTTTTTTCTGGAAAAAAAAATTAAGAAAATAGGGACAAATCATTTTCTGTTCCCCCTCATCTTCAGCTTTCATATCTTGACTTACAAGATAAACATAAATATGTAATTTATCCCCTTAAACCATTTATACATATAATAAATGTAGGTACATGGATTAATTTCTCTCATGGCCATGAATGAAGAAACCTTGACAAAACCAAGCAAGGTACAGCCAAACCTGTGAAACAGTAAAATGAACTAAAACTAAGGATTTTTCCCTTGTTCTCTTTTAGGGTCACCACATTCTAGTTTCCCAAATCTTGGCAGCCAGATTTGTATGCTATGCAAATTTGCACATTATGTTTAATCAAATATTAAGTCATGAAAGTGTTGACCAATGCACATAGATAATTTCCCACTCAAAACCACTCCAAACAAAATTGCCTTGATTTTGCATTGTTAATTGACTTTTTCAAATGGCTTAAGTTCAACGAAGTGGGCACAAGGAGATGGATAAACTGCAGCATTAAATATAATTTATCTGAAAGGGGAAGTTTGCCTTCATCCCATTTTGCCTCCCTTATTACCGGATCTCTTTCATATATTTTAATCTCTCCATTGCTGTCTCCAATGGATCTGAAATGCAAACTGCAGTTCCACAAAAAAAAAAAAAAAAGGAAAGAAAAGAAAAGAAAAGAAAAGAGAAAAAGAAAAGGCTCCATCCAATGAAGGGAACATAAGAACATAAGGGAACATACAAAACAGTTTTTACCACTTCCCTGTAGAACTTATAAATTTCACAGTTGAGAATTGTAATGTAACATTTAACACTGCTGCAAAAAGTGTGCGTGTGTATGTTTGTGTGCATACATGTGCATTATGCCGAGATCAGTGGGGCTTCCTACAATTTTAAATCTCTGAGGCCCAAATTGTAATGCCAGCTCATGGCTAAAATGCACTGAAAGGCAGTAACAGGTTCTTTCTCACAAAACAGTTGGGCAAATTAATCGCTGCATAGTTTGCCTCCTATCTTGGCTAGAGATCTATCTTTCTTTTTCAAGTAAAAGCAAACAATCATGGCAAACCAATGATATAAATGGGCATGCTGTTACATTTATAGAATGCAAGCAAAACCCAGTCAACAGGTCAGTATGGTATTGTACTTTCCATTTTTTCTCTCTCACTGTTTTATTTTTCCTTTCACACCAACCACCTTGTGCTCGTTCAGATTTTTCAGCTTTATTCTCTCCTCCCTACCTAGGTCCTTGAAGTGCACACAGAAATATACATATAATAAGCATGTTTGGCGTGAGGAACAGATAGTTCACTTGATGCAAGCCAACTGCAAACATGTGGACCAAACCTTGAAATCTCTTACTTTTGAGGAATCCTCTTACCTAAGAAATGTCCTCTTTCTACTGAGGAGCCTTCTTTGCCTCCTAATGACTCAATTTTGTACTGCAAGATACATGCAAATTTTAGTTAATTAAAGTCAGTCACTCCATTATTAATACAAAGTGTCCCAGAGATGTACACCCACAGGATTCTCTTAATATACATGCCAAGTTTCTGGGATATATAGCAGAACTTCTCTCTCTCTCTCTCTTCCCCTAATATTATTATAGATGACTGCAACAAGGGTTTTACTCTTTTAATATTTCCCAAATCTTACATCAGATTGTGTCCTCAGTACAAGTGGATCATATCTATGTTGCCTTCCCATACACAGGAGTAGAGAACCTTTGACCCTCCAGATGTTTTGGACTACAAATCCAGTAATCCATCCCTGCTGGCTATGCTGGCTAAGTCTTCTGGAAACTGAACTCCAAAATGTCTGAAGGGCTTAAGTTCCCTCACCTCCACCCTAACTTATGTGATCGTGTGTTTTGATTAAGGGATAGATTAAATATTCTTGAATCGGAGAGGGTTTCAGAATCTAAAAGGCTTAAAGAAATTCTCCCTTCTTAAGTTTATTTATTTACCAGAACTATCCAGCTAGGTAAAGTCTGAAAGGGCAAATGAGATGCAGTGTTCTACCATTATAATATAATAAGCAATCGAACAAACTGTTAATAAGGAATATTACAAGGAGAAGGGAAAGAAGCATGAAATGTTGACTCCTACTCAGTATCACATACGTACTTCCAACCTACAACCACTTAACAAGAGACTGGGGATTTGAGATCAAAGCCAAGGGCAGCCATCCAACAGTGATGACAGCAATTCAGAAATCAATACAGTCTTTTGAATAAGGAAAATGTTTCTACAGGAACACTGTAATTTTAAAATCTGTTATTTTGTCAAAGCTGTTATTTTGAAGAGTTCAGCTCATATTTAAACAGCTCTCAGAAAACTTGTAACAAGAGGGTTCACTTATTCTAGCTAAAGGTAGATGGATTTGCTCCAGCTGTTTTTTTTTTTAACTAGTCTTCTACAGTAGTATACAGTAGTATTCCCCATCTTATGCTCTAAATCTTCTAGTTTTCTTTGAAAATTTCTATGTTTCATTTGGGAACTGATTAGTGTACAGTTCCCTTCAGTTCAGTCACATAATTTTCCTCTTGCAGGTGAGCTATGTACTTGCATGACAGACTATATACATGAAACAATTGGGCATGCACACCCCTTTTGAAATGGAAATCACAGTAGTTTAAATTCCTTTAGTGTCCTTGAAAGAAGGAAAATGGATTGCTCAGGAAGCAAGGTAATTAACTCCAAGAAAAGACCACACTAATTTCATAGTTTCACTTGATGCAGGTAAGGAGATCTACATCTTGATTGTGTCATGAAATGTGTTTAGAGATTTTAATATCTGTCAGTTAGAGTCAGTCAAATGGACTTGCCAGCTACTCTCTCAAGTGCTTTGACTACAAAGAGAAATGGGACATAAGTATAATTGTATAATTAAATGAAAGGAGGGGGGTTGCTTGGAACTGTTATAATTTGTGAATGCTAAGGATAGATAGAATATGCAAACATATTCAAAAATTGTTGAGAAATGAGTTTCTTGAATGTCAGGAAACTTTACAAGGACAATCAGTCCAGGAAAATTCTGCACAAAATTTGTTTGAAATACAATTTTTGTTTGAAATGCCCCCCCCCAAATGGTTTGGTTTCTTTCTTGAACAAAAACAGCTTTTTGTGTGTGCTAGAGGGCCACATGCCTCCCATCCCTGCTTCTTCAAGCACCTGTTACAATCTAACACTGTGGGTGAAGTTATGTACTCACTTTCCTGGGAGCATTTTCACTGAAATAACTGGGACTTACTACCAAGTGGATGTGCATTTGATTGCACTGTCAAAGAATAAAACAGCAGCACGAATGAAGGCAGGAAGAGAAGCCTTCACCCACACCAAAGTGTATAAGTTATAAGAAAAGGGAGTGCTAAAAATGTAATCCACAAAAATTGTGACAAAGATCATATAATTTAGCACCCTAAAATCCAGGAAGAAATGAAAGAAATTTCAAAAGCATCATAATTTTAGCTAACAGCTAGAAGGGCAAGAAAAGATAAGAACAGAAAGTACATTTCTACTGACATTTGCCAAAAGAAGGGTTATTCCAGAGATGGTATCCCATCTGCAGCATGCCAACTCCAGGAGATAGCTTCAGCACCTGCTTATTAACCTTTGGTCAGCAGATGTGAAGATGTAAATCTTTACTTTTTTCAGATTTCAAGAATGAGAAATGCAAAATGCTTTTTGTCCATGCTGGATGAACTTATGAGAGTTTTTGTACACTTTGATGGTGATGATGATGGTTATGATTTGCATCTTGAGCCTTATTGTGAAAAAAACAGCAACCAAAGGTTTTGTGAAAGAAAGCACTGCCAGGTTAAATAGTTTAATGATTTCTAGCTACAGAGTGATTATTCTAAGTATTAAGAAAACAATCTCATGTCATTTTAGGCTGTGTAATAACATAATATTTTCCTTGAAGGTACACATAACATTCTTCCCTTGTGAGAAGGGCCCACCATACTTGTTTATTGTTGTTATGTGCCTGACTTATAGTGATCCTAAGATGACAGGGTTTCTTTGCAAGTTTTGTTCAGAGGGAATTTGCCATTGCCTTCATCTCAGCCTGAGTGTAATTTGCCCATGGTCACCCAGTGAGTTTCCATGGCCAAGCGGAAATTCAAACTCTTGTCCTCCAGAGTCTTTGTCCAACACTCAAGCTCCTACATGATGCTGTCTCATTCATATTAGACCCACAAAATCTTTCTTAGCTGCTTCCATGTGAGGAATCCCACAAATAATAACTTTAAAGTTTGGTCCTTACTCTTCTAACAAAACAAGATGTTACCCACAAAATGTTATGGTGCATAGATTTATTCATGTATGCAAGTATTTATTAAAATACTTACATTCTGTTCTATATGCTAGCATCTCTTGGTACCATACAAGTAAAATGAGTTATAAGCAGTAAAAGAATTTAAAATTTAAAACAATAGAAATAATTGAAACAGATTAAGAGCATGTCAGACAATTTAACTGGTTAAAATAGGTTTGCACAATTAAAGTAATTTAAAACCATGAGCATGTACATTTTAGAAGAGCTCAATTAGGCCCGAAGGGTTCTGATTACAAAGTCACTTTTTCCTCCTTTGTTTTTGCCTTGCTTTTTTTGCTTGGCACCAATCAGCCCTGCAAGGGGAGGACATTCCCCACTTGGAGTGCCACAGCTGATAACTGCCACACCCCTAGCATATTGCTGCTAGCATATTGCTGCATATTGCTGCCACAGGAGCCTCCCTTCCAGCAGACCTCAATTCTTGGGTAAGTGTACATAGGTAGAGGTGCTCTCTTGAGTGTTGTGGTTCCAAGCCACTTATACAGACAGTTATTTGCATCTTGTAGGTTGCTATGTTGTGCACTCTTAGGAAAAACATCCCCTTGATACACGATTCACAAAATCTAGGATTTAATGAAGCTTAAAATAAGTGTTCTTTGATTGCCTTATAGCCTGGTGCCAGTTTTGGGGGAATGAAGGGATTTTGCTGTGTAGTCCAACCTTAGGTTTCTTGTGACCTTCTGAAACTCATTCCCTTATCTGCAGGCACTCAACTCATCCCTCTTGTGCTACATTTTTGCTACACACTCATGATTTCTGATTCAGCTCTATCAATATTTGGCTCAGACAAAGCTGTGTGTTGATGCACTGCAAGGAAAGTCATATTTTTTTCTTTCTGCTTTATATGAACAAAGGGTACCTCAAATATACTCTGGGTTCTTTTCAGATTGTATAAATCTTTTCCCTTTTAATAAACAAAGTGGACCTCAAGTAACAGAAAATAAAAGCTTGTCCACATATATGCCAAACAATACATTACATGGATGATCATCCCATAGCCATCAAAAAATCACTGACCATTACCAATGCTTACCTGTGACTTTCCCCAAGGTTAGAGATTTAATGGCCCTGAAGTCAGCCTCTGAGGAAAAGTTGTGCTTGACTTTGAGAACCTGGTCAATCTGGAAGGGGTTAGGGTATCAATAAAAGCAAAAGCAATTGCATTATTAGAGCATGCAGAGATAGCCCCAATGAATCTATAGCATGAGCATTATTGTTGGAACTCAAATAATACCTTCCCCTGCTGGGGATCAGATTCCATGAACAGCAAAATAAATGCACCTAAATTCTACAGGAAAGACTAAAGGACATGGCAAAATGTTTTTACAGCAGGGTTTGATAGAAATCTTCCATGCAGTAAAAAGTTATATAATATCTGAAAAGTGTTTTCGCTCCCACAGAGAACTCACAGCCTTTCATTTCCAACTGCATCAAACAAGCAGAGGTAAACTCTAGTTAGATATTTCCTGTGGCATCAGCATTAGCCCAATGCTGGGAGAGGTGACGTAAAATTGATATGTGGCACAGCATAGCAACAGAAAGAATATTTTTGTCCATAACTTCAAAATAAATCTGTTGCAGCTAATGTATTTTTTTAATTTTGTTTATAGAGATACAGCTACTATATATTATTCTCACACTGAAGTGGAATGTGGAACCTGAAACCTGACTTAAAATTGTTTGAGTGTATTTGAATGTGCTTTTAAGCTTTTACTCCAAAGTTTGTTAGTACTGAAGCTATATAGTATATAACAAAATTGGATTAGTTTAATGTGAGATTTTGCTGAGGGAATCTTCCAAATATTTGACAATATTGAATCTTTAAAACTAGATCAGTAGCTCATGGGACTTCCTTCCAAACTGATATCCGTCACAGTTAAAATTTATATGACAGACAATATTGGGAAGTGACTGTTCTACTGTCTCGTGATTGCATTCAGGTTGGATGTTTAAACTGCCCGAAGCTGATTTGGCTGTTGTATGCCCATTTCTCTATTACATTGCAGTGCATTATAGGGCATCATACACCACCCTGTATGTTTCACAGAAAACCAGTCCTTAAATACTGGACAATCAATCCATAAATAAAAGCATATATGTGGTTTCCAAATTCCATATTGTTCATTTACAGATCTTCATTACAGTTTATTCATCTAATTTTGTTTATATTGAAACATGGAATGATTGGAACAATACATAATTCATAGTTAGCAAAACACAGAGATGGAAGAAATAAGTTCAAAGCTATTAACACAAACCTGAGAAGTACTCACATCTATTAAATTATGCTCTATTCTCTATACTAGAGATATTCATATGCAAGAAAATTATAAACATCATTTTTGACAATCCTAACTAGCGCTACATTGACAATTTATTCTTCATTCTTTTAACACCATTCATTTTTAGCTCGATGGAAAAGAAATTGCTTTCAGCAGGCAAAATTTTGATTTTGATTTCCCTCCTTTGGGAGGGAAAAATGTCAGTGGGATTCTCATAGCTGGGGTGAAGGTTTAAGGTGCTCAGCTTACTTGCAAGGGGGCCAGGCAATTTGAGCATTCAAACCTTTTCTCAACTTCTTTCACCTCAGTTAAAGCCCATAGATAGATGTCCTGAGAAAGTTTACTTACGGGCATTTGAGGTCCCTTTGACACAACACAGTTATAGCAATATGATTCTACTTTAGCTGCCATGTCAACTTCCCATGGAATCCTAGGATTGGCAGTTTAGGGAGAAACATTTAGAATTGCCAGCCATAGAATTCTGCTGTCTCTGACTAAACTACCAATCCTAGGATTCCATAGGATGCAGTCAAAGTAGAATTATAGTGTGATATTTGTGAAGTGTGAAAGGGTTCCAGGAAGCAGAAGAAGTGACAGACCAGATGTGGGCAAAGGACTCTTTCGGACTCTTTTGTCCAAAAGACTCATTGTCCAAAAGGCTGTTTTGTCCAAAAGACTTTTGGACTCTCAGGACTCTTTCTTCACGAGTGGCAATTCACCTTTTTAACAGGTCACTGCCCTCCCCACTGTTTAACACACACACGCACACACACACACACAGTGCTTTCCAGGCTAGAAGTGAGATTTCCACACACTTGGGGTTTTGCTTTGTTCTTTTTAAAACCTATGACTTTTGTCAAAGACTGGGAACCTGCATAGTGGTGCAAGTATCAGAAGGAATTATTGGTCAGGGAAGTTTTTTTAAATATATAATATCTAATTAAAAAAAGAAAAAGAAGAAAAATGAAAGCTTGTGCCCAGACCTGCTGAAGTTACCCATTCCAGTTGAATAATGATAGAATGAAGCATAATAGAAAATGAAACCCGCACAACATGCAAAACCCTTGGTCACCTTCCCATTACACAGTACATTCTGAAACACCACCAAAAGAATTCAGAATAACCTTTCTGTCCTGAGAATGTGGCAGGAAAACTTAAGCCTCTTTTGAAGATGGAGAAAAGTTTCTGGAAATTGGAGGACAAATTTCAGCACAACACTGGTTCTCACTTACTTGCCTATACGTTATGTATACCTTCAGTCAGCCAAGTAGTTCATTGTAGCTTTCCTTCCTGCATTCCAGTCAAGTTGCAACATGGCAATTCTACTTGCACTGATTGTTGGTACTAGGATCAGTGTTTTTATTTCTGGCAGGGTTCTTTTTTGTTCATCCTTTATATCCCTCCTGCATCTGTAATCATGCCGTGCACCATTGTAGTCTTGTTGCTCCTCTTCTCATTGATCTTCCAGACTCCTAACCTGAGCAAGAATGAGCCCTGTAGTCCTTTTGGCTTCACTCTGCCTTAGTTACAAGCTTCAAAACACATACCTCTATACTTGTCCCTTCTTTGTTGGAAGGAGCCAGAGAATCCTGCTATTGTAAAACTTGCTAGGCTTGCTAGATTGATTGGTGAGGGAGCAGAAGAAATGGAAAGTTGCCTTGCTTTTCCCAGCTCCTCCACCCTTCCTCTTCATTCCTCTGCTCCAGGGCTAGGTAAAGTGTGGCCTGTGGGTTGCCTATCATCCCTGGACTTTTGTGGCCCTGAAGCTACAGGGACTAGAATGAAACACCACTGCAATGTTTACAATCTACATTATTCTATAGCAGAATCAAGAGTAGTTGTAACTCAAGTTTTATTTAGGATTCATGCTTTCTCTTCATAAACTGAAACTGATCAGGCAGTCATAGAAGATTATACTAGACCTTACCATTTGTCTGATACTAAAGGTATTGCAAAATAATCATACAGGGTTTTGACTACATCTCTGCATTTCACTGAATAATCTTACAGCTTCCTCTTAACTATTTATTTTGGATTCAGCAGGACTTCCTCAGACCCAAGCTACCTAAAATGTGCATGACAGGACAAGTCTGGGTGCACATGCTTTGACAACATAATAAGGTAAATGAGATCTGAACTTTTTTAAGTGCTAAGATATGAAACCACCTGAAGTGTATACTGTCTTGGATTTCACAGTATACACTGTAAAATCAGGACATCTATCAATGAACTGTGTAAGAAAATGACAAAAATGTTCAGTCCAGTCATCTATAGGGTGAAAGAAGGATGAGATGTAGTCTAAAACAGACTTTTTTTAAAAAAAGGAGACAGGAAGAAAGGAAGGAAGGAAGGAAGGAAGGAACGAAGGAACGAAGGAAGGAAGGAAGGAAAGGAAGGGAAAGAAGACACCAAGCAGTCCTCCTCCTTTATTCACTGAAGACTGTGAAATGGCAGGACATTGTAGACAGTTGAAGGTGGTGGGTAAAAAAGATACCTGAATAGTTAGCTCTCTCCCATCCCTATTTATCTTCACATGGTGCAGCTCCCGGTTAGCAAAGTTGCCAGAATCAATCGTGAAAATAAGGGATCGGTCCTTGCTCAGTCTGTATCGGACTTGCAAGCTTCCTTAAAAAAAAAAAGAAGGAAAGGAACATTTTGATCTTAAGAAAGATGTATAACAAGAAAATTGATGTGAAGAAGCACAGAATAAAAGTACACAGAGAAGATCAAAGATCTTTAGGACTTTGACGGAAGCTTGTATATATCAAGTAGTACTTTTTTAATATAACAGAACCATAAGGTTGGAAAGCACCAAACAAAATAATGTCCTCCAAACCTCTTACAAAATGATCTATGAGGTCAGTGTATCTGCATAATAGTTTGCTATAAAGGAAAAACAAGAACAAGCAAGATGATCTGGGACAACAGAATGCAGGTCAACGAACTTGTTTAGTAAATCATATTTAAGTTAGGCTATTGAAGCAAGCAAACACACCATATCATAAGTTTCAAATGGAGGCTAAAGACCTCTGTAACATTTGTGACTTTAATAGGAAGAAAACACAGAGAAAGAGAGGAAGAGAGAGAGAGAAGTTTGTAGACCCAAATACAGTGATAACTCAATGCTGTAGAATTTTCTATTGGCAAAATATTTATATGCAATATCTTTACAAATGATTACTTTGCTGCAGATACCTTAACAAGTGTATCATACTTTCTTGGAACTATATCACATGTGGCAAGTAAATTGCAATTACAGCAGGATAACAAAATCTTTGGCTGATATTTATCACATGACATCATTTCACTTCTGTTGCTCTCCTGATGGAAGACTATTTGAAAAGTGTTTCTTTTATTAACGCACACACACACACACAAAAACCCATTAATGACCTCCTTCATAAAAGAAACACTTTCCAAATAGTCTCTCAATAGGAGAATAACAGAAAAAGAATGAGGTCATGTGACAAACCCCAGCCAAAGATGGTATTACCTTGCTGTAATTGTGATTTACTTGCCTCGTGTGACAAGCTCTTCAGGGACAGAATGCAGGAAAGGTGAATATACATTGATTATTATAGCTGTTTGCAAACACTGAAGCAATTCCTTTTATTGTTTCACCTTGTTTAAAGACAAAATAAAACTAAAGAAGTCCATCAA
Source organism: Ctenosaura bakeri (assembly GCA_948474755.1). Taxonomy (NCBI): domain Eukaryota; kingdom Metazoa; phylum Chordata; class Lepidosauria; order Squamata; family Iguanidae; genus Ctenosaura; species Ctenosaura bakeri. Next base: position 11,038 of record CAOLHI010002914.1, read on the forward strand.
AGTAAAAGGCAAGAAAAAAAAGTTTAGTGTTTGTGCTACTTTTGTATATGCTGGGTTTAGTTAGCTAGGTACTTCACATGAAGAAACATTCAGACACAAATTGAGATCCTCCATCATGTTGGTGGAACCTAAGTTTCCACCAGCATACTTACAGGAGCTAATGGAGGCTGCTCCCACTGCCTAGATGCTCCTGCTAATGCAGAAAAAAAGTAACTTGTGGGGAAAGTCTGGGTACAGCTCCATCATCCCAGCTGCTGATTGGCTGTCAGAGTGTCCTTGGGCTCATGCTGGCTGCTCTAGAGTATGGAAAGAAGGAGAAGCCTCTGTGCCCAGCATAAGCCTTTCATCTCATGGTCTCAGGTACCCAGCATAAGCCTTTCATCTCTTTCATCTCATCTCATGGTACTCAAGAGCAGCAGGAATGAGACTAGGCACACACTCACAACCAATCAGTGGCAAGGAGATGGAGTTTCCTCATTCTTGTCCCTTCCCTTGCTGTTGTTTTATGCCAGGGTAAGAGCCTCATGGAAGGAGTTATTAGATACCCTGTTCTGCAGGTTCAAAAAATTACTGTATATCCACAAGCCATAAGCCCCAGTTATGTCTGAGTAGGTTAAACAACAGGATGCTGTCCCAGATCTCTCCCTGGTAAAATGAGGTGCCATGAAGTAATTACATGTGATTTTGCTAGCAATTAGATGAATTCTAAAATAGGTGACACTATACTATAGAGCTGCTAAAAATAGGCAAAGTGATGGTAGGGTAAATGTATTTTGACTTGTGAGTTTGTCTTGTAGTGAATCCATCATGCTCTTCCTCATTCACTCCAGATAAACTCAACAGACATCCTTGTCGTGCAAGTTCAGCTAATGGGTTTTTAGTCAGTGTACAGGGAGAAAAATGTGAGAAGAAAACCTAGCCCCTTCACAGGAATGGGAGCCAGCATGGTGCCATGGTTTGAGCATTAGACAACAACCATGGATGTCAGGGTTCAAATCCCCACTCATGGAAACCCTCCGGGTGGGCAATCTTAGGGAAGTCATATTCTTTCAGCCTCAGAGGGAGGCAAAATCAACCCCCCCCCCAAATCTTGCCAGGGAAACCATAGGATAGGTTTGCTGGAAGGTCACCATAAGTCAGAAATGAGTTGAAGGCACCTGACAACATGCGTAGGATTGCAGCATTAATCTACAAAAGAAAAAAAATGAAGTTTTCATTTCCTGAAATACTGGAACATTCAAAGACACAATAAACTAAACAGAAGTTTAAGAGGTTTCCTTTTTTGAACTACAACTTCCAAAATCCCATAGCTATCATGGGCAGTGTTCAAGCTCTGAATTTAAGACTGACAGACTCTAAAACTTTGGCTATTTCTGCACTACACTGTTATAGTGCTATTATTTCATTTCCAACATCCTAAGGAATCCTGGGGTTTGCAGTTTAGAGAAGGCCATTTAGAATTCTCAGCCAGAGAGCTCTTTGGCCTCAGTAAACTACAAATCCCAGAATTCCATAGGATGTTGAAAGAGGAGTAATAGCACTATAACAGTGTAGTGTGGAAATGGGCTTATTCTTCATGCCTGGGAAGAATTTTACACCTGCATATGTTATGTTATACAAAGTTACAACTCCATTTAAACCATAATAATCAACTAGACCCATTTGACTATTTTAGAGCAATACAGAATGTGCTTGGGGGGGGGAATATGCAAATTGTAAATTGTTTCATTTAAATATGTGACACAAAGAGAAATATATGTAAAAGGACTCTTTTGTGTATTACTAAATTAGGATTTTCTGGTTGATTGGAGTTCTATGCCACATTATGCTTTCAATAAGAACATGGGTACATTCTATTTTATTTTAATTTCTACATCATTTCTGTCTCATAATTGTAATTAAAGCAATCACCAAATTATGGGTCTGGGAGCTTTATGACAGTCATGGTTTGCTTTGTCATCTTGTCTTTGGGAGTTGTATATTTGAGTACACATGCAAGACACAGAATATTGGTTCAGCTATGTCTTGCTGCCAAATTATTAGCCAGCCAATTTCCGAGAATCACTACCAGCTTATTTTTCATCTCTTCTAATTACATATGAAACCAGGAAATGTATTCCTAGTTCGTTGAGCCCAGGCTGGACAACTGGCAGCCTATCCATTCACCATGGCCTACAAGATTATTTTATCTGGCTGCTGGAAATCTCTGCCAAATTTGAACAAAATAGGGCCAGTATTTTGCTCACAGTTTGGTGCAGAAGGGAGAAAATGTTTTTAAGTTCCAGATAAATGTGGCTACAACCCTTCCCTGGAAGAAATGGAACATTAAACAATATCTCCACTGTTTAAATTTCCTTTTCTTTAGCAGGAGGGGAAGGGTTGTATTCAAGCTCAAACTGGAGTTGGTCCAAGAAGAAATGAGACCGGCTGGTTTTCTAATATTATTTTCTGTTCTTTTGTGTGTTCTAGGAAAGCCAAAGATCACTCATTTATCCCCGGGACCATTGCTAAGCAGAACTCAATTACTTTTCAAGTAACTGGCTATAATGATAGTTCCAAGGATATAAAAGTGCATAGTTATATTTATAGTTACATTGAAAAAAATAAAGAAGCAAGAAGCTTTGTGGCACCTTAAAAACAAACATGCTTTTATTTGGACAAAACTTTCATGGACTGTAGGCCACTTCTTTGGATCTAACTCTTTCCTGTCCCAGTTTGCAAAGATAACTAAATTCCTTTGGTACCTAAGCTTCTTTTTTTTTTCTCCTAACATCCCTCCTCCCATAAATCTGAATCCTACAACTTTCTTGTCTATTACGCAAATACTCTCTAACGTCATTCATTTCATAAGTAGAGGAACAACATGAGACAGCACCTGAAACACATATTTCTCCTCCCTCGGTTAGCAAGGCCATGGCTCATAACTATAAAAATAGCTAGAAAGTTACAGTTACAGCCTCAAAGGAGTGGAATTATATTTTGTTAAGCTATGGTAGCTTAACATGCTACTTAGGCCCTTTCCACACGCGGCTGCTCCACGCGGAAACAGGGCTTACCTTATTCCGTCGCCACATGGAGCAGCCCATTTTGCTGCTCCACACTCGACAGTGTCCGCGGTGTCCGGCAGTGCCCAAAATGGCAGCTTTCAACTGGTGGAGGCCCTCCACCAGTTGGAGAAGCTCGCCAGCCAGAAATCCCGCCCCCCGCGCGATCTGCAGGCATGCTCTTGTACACGCCTGCAGATCCATACCGGCGCTGCGATGGGGCTGAACGGGGCTGCATGCCCTGTGCCTTTTAAAAACCACCAAACAAGTGGTTTTCAAAAAGCATGGGCGGTGTCACTTCCGGTCACCCCTGCATGGATTGGGGTGTGGAATTACTCTAAAGTAATCCACCCCAATCCACGTTACGGTGTAGACAACCTCCGTGGAGGTCGCTCTACACTGTTTTTTTAACCCCGAGTGGAAAGGGTGTTAGTCATGTTGTGGTTATTGTAAAAAGGAATTCATAATAACAGGTTATTTCCAAGCACATTACAACTAATCCAGTACACTTATGTACTATTTAAAATTGATGTATTATTACTTTAGTCGCATGAGGCATGTCCAGTTCTTTTAAAATTCTTACTCACTATATCAAGTAGTGTTGTTGTTGCCGTTGTGTGCCTTCAAGTCATTTCTGACTTATGTGACCCTAAGGTTCTAGCTTATGGAATGGGGAACAGAAAAGTGACTGTATGTTGGCTATGCTTTACTCACCAGAAAGACTGATAAAAGACAACAGGAAATCCTTTTGCACATATTGAAAAGAACTTCAAATAGTATCCATATACTTTTTGAAAAAGGAAAACTTCATAAGCTATATGAAGTAGGGAAGAATAGTGTGTAAAACTGGAAAAAATGTGTCATGTGATGTCCTGTATGTCATCTATGTGTCATATCATGTAACTATTTGAAGACAGATTGAATAAAGGCAATAAAGAGAAAATCAGCCCAGCTGAGCAAAGTTTTTGTAGAAAGCAACTCTGAAACCATTCATAAATTTCAGAGCATCTGGGGAACCAGTACATGTAATATTATTCAACCTGCAATTTACTCCTAGAAATATCTTCACAGAACAAGCCTGTGCATAGTTTCTGGCATTTGCAGATTCAGATCTAGAGAACTCTATTGTCAATAGCTTACACCCTGCCTTCTCCCTCTGAACTGCTGCCCTGTACTACCCATACTTGCTCTCAAAGTGCTTCTGAGTCCCATTGCTTACAAAAGATATCAGCCATGTAGAACCACTGCAGCATAGTGGAGCACTGGATTATGACCCTGGAGACCAAGGCCATTTCCGCACTAGGCTGTTATAGTGCTATGATTCCACTTTCAACCTCCTATGGAATCCTGGGATTTGCAGTTTTGGGAGGGGCTCCTGGCCCCTCCCGCAACTGCAAATCCCAGGATTCCATAGGAGGTTGAAAGTGGAATCACAGCGCTATAACAGCCTAGTGAGGAAGTGGCCCAAGATTCAATTCCTGCCTTGGTCATGGAAACCCACTGGGTGATCTTGGGCACCTCTCATACTCTTAGCCCCAAGAAAACCCCATGATAGGTTCACCTTAGAGTCACCCTAAGTTGGAAATGACTTGAAGGCACTCAACAATAAGCTTGTCCAAAAAAATATGTAGTAATAAGAGCTATTCAGATAAATGAAACTTACTTCTAAGTAAGCGTGCATAGCAGCTTGAATCTCCCTTGGGATCATGGGATACTTAGTTACATACTTTTTTCAATCTAGCCAAAGATTATAATGATAAATACTTTAAGTGGCTTTCAAAATGCATATACACACAAAAACATGTCGGCAAAAAAGTCTTAAATAAATTAAATCAAGTACTGACATGACGCCAAAACTGTGGAAACATCTGAAGAGCTGCTTGTCTCTATAATGTGATGGGCCTGGGACAACATGGGAGAAGCCCATGCTCCTTCTCTTGCCAGGTTCAATCCTATGTTGATACTGCTGTGCAAACAACTCACAAAGTAGCTGTTCCTTTATGGTACCATGATTTATAGCTTACCTCCCAATGGTACTTGAAAGAGTTGCATTGCTTCACCTCCTACAATAGGCATCACTAACATGACATAACCTTCACAATCTACTGAACTACTGAGCTACTGAACAACATTTTAGGAAGGTTAGACCCAACATTTATCATAGCAAGATACCAAGAGAATTGATGGTGGTGGTGGTGTTGGGGAACTGGGATATCATCAATAGTTGGTAATTTTAGTTGGTACCAATGTATGGTTCTATAGTTGACAACTGAATTCAAGGAAATTGGAATTCATCTACATACCTTATGGTATCCTTATTGGATGCATTAGCTTAGTCTCAGCATTTGATATGCCTGAAAGCATCCATTTGTTTGCATTTGGTTGCTTGTTTAGGAGGTTAGGAACTATACTGCCAATTATACTTCCTATCTGACTTGCTCACGAAACAGCCAAATATATAATTATGGAACTGCTGAATAAAAAATGTAGCTTAGGCATTATTGTTGTCTTCCACAGCAATTCTATTTAATTGTACTGGAACTGGTTATACTGAATTCTAAAATATTACTAATTCTTTATGCAAAAAAGGTACAGATAGACCTTTTGCCATTCCAGGATGTAGTCTACTTGGAATCTTCCAAGTTCTCCATCATCTGTAATATACTGAAGGTTTCCAAACAACTGAAATGTCTTCTTTCATAGCATTGGCACTACATTTAATGGGCTAGGCAAAACTGGATTTTATAAGATAACTTCTATGGTCTTTCAGTTTAAAATGCTACGCTAATTTGGAAAACATGTCTTCAGCTGGAGGTAGCGCGGGAGTCACTGTAGTGTATAACACTTCTAAGCTATGCATGCTTTTAAGAGATCTCACTTCTGATGGAGTTTTGTGGTACTCCAGAGTGAGTATGAAAAGCTGTTGAATAAAACCACAATATTGGCAAACAGACATCTGCCTAGCACTGAGGAGAAATTAGTTCAGTTTACATTTTAATCTGCACTTACCTAGCTCCACATTTTCAAACCAATATGCAAATTGAAACTTAGCCTTCAAAATTCACGGTTCTCTAAATTTGGCAATGCAATTCCCCATTTTTTAAAGAGTAAGATGCATACAGTAGGGGAAAATGCACAAAATAAGGATATATATTTATGAAAAAATGGTCCAATATAAGTTTATTTAAATTAATTTAATTTTTATTCCACCACTACCCCAGCACAGAATTCATACATGTTATATTTGTAAAATTGCTTATGAAAACATATAAAATTATACAAAAATACATGCTTTAGAGAAATCTACAAAACTCTTTTTAATTTTCATGTAAACTTGTGTTTGTTTTTTCTTTTTTAAAGCCCATGTCCTTGATGTGCTAAATTTATGATAGGAAGAAATTTCAAAGTTCATAAATTTAGGATTGGAAAAATTAGAAAGTGAGAGGAGCCAAAAATGGGAGAGCTTTCCTTATCTACATTTCTGATTCTCCTCGACAATCTAAAGATAAGGAATCCAATTGTAGCAAAAGGAGTACGGCACAGATAATGGACATATAATAGCTTCTTATGATCTAGTGTCTGACTGCTGACTTCTTTTTGGAGAACCAGAATTTAATTTTTTCCTTTGATGCTTCTCTTATGGGCTAAGAAATTTCTAAAAAAAAAAGAGAGAGAGAGAGAGAGAGGAAGCACTTTTATTCATCCACCTATAATGCAAAAATAAATAAGTAAGTAAGTAAGTAAAAAAAACAAAAACCTGTATATGATCCAATATATAGCCACAGTGAGCATTTAGCAATCAGAAGACAATACCAGCCCAGACTGAAAAGAATAGCCATAGAGCTACACTATGTCCCAGTGAATTCTTGGGTGAAATGTTTTTGCTTTCCTTTCCCACTTCAAATATCCAAGATGGATTGCAACATTTAAAAGGGGGAAAAATGGTCATGGCAAATACATTGGCTAATGCTTTAGGGACACAGAGGCTGAGATACAGACAAGAAAACAGAGTAGGGGCAACATAGGCATTCAGATTTTTGCTGGCTTCCAGTTCCCATCAGCCCTAGGCAGCACAGCCAAGAGTCAGGGATTGTGGAGGGAGAGGGGCAAAATCTGGAGGGTCATAGATTTCCAACCATGCAAGAGAAGGAACAATCCAGATGACATGCCGTGCACTAGTTTTGTAGATTAGATTTCTCTAAAGAACAGAGTGGTGTAGTGATTTCAGCAGTTGGACTACAAACCTGGAGAACAGGGTTCATTTCCATGCTCAGCTATGGAAACCCACCGGGTGACATTGAGCACATCATACACTCTCAGCCCTGGAAGCCCCATGATAGGGTCACCTTACAGTCACCATAAATCAGAAATGACTTCAAGGCACACAATAACAACAAAGAGAGGTACTGAAGAAACATATGCAGAAAAAAAAGTGTGTTTTTTTGTTTTGATTCTGTGGACATTGGGCCTGGAGAAACATAGGTGGAAGAAAGATGACAAATGGGTCTTCCTAGAGGGTCAAAACAGATGTTGGGGGAAGGAAATACTCACCATGTCATCTTAGCACCATAACAGCCTAGGCTTTTAGTAGCTTATTAAAAGAGTGACCACACTTTTTCATCACATCATCGCATGTGTGTGAGTGATTGTTAAAGAGGAGAAAATAATTACTGGAGGTGTTGATTGACGAAGGAAAGATAACATTAGCATGATAATTAATAACACTGCACACTCCATATGTGCTATAAAAATTTGCATGGAGAGTCTCTTGTAGTGATTTATTGAGGATAGGAGTACCAAGAGCAAGAACATTGGTGCATTAACTCTAGATTATGTCCTGTTGGTCACAGCCAGTTATTATCGCTGCCATTCAGTGTAAATTATGTTCCTGGATGACCGCTGAGCCCTGCTGCAGCAGCATCGCTCTTTTATCACTTGGATGTTTTAGAATAAACTGCCTTTTTCTATGAGAACAGCTGGTTGGGAAGCCTGTTCTTCAATTAGCCACATGTTCCCTGGAGATGCCTGATTTGTAAATGTAATCTTCTGAGGGTGGAGTAACTAGTGTTGTGATATAATAGAATTTAACTTCTGGAGTATTTGAACTTTTTTTTTTTGATAAAAAAAAGAATGATTTTCTCTCCCCCTGCCTAAGGATAGTTGAGAAATTTGTATTGATTTAACATACTCAGTTCACACGCTTGAAAAACCAGACACAGACCTGAATGCAAACTGTGGTCAGAAATCCATACATTTCACATGCTTAATACAATTTATGAGAAAAAATGAATTCAAAAAGTGTGTATATTTCAAACATTCACAGAGAACAATATGTATATTTTTGGTCAATAAGAGAATGATTTTTATATATATATAAAATGCCTGAGAATTGTGCATGGAAGAATTATAAATTCCTGTGTGAGAAACCCCCTTACCCCAGCAGAGAACCTCAGAAAGCTGGAGTTTGCCTTTTCCTATGATGTGAAACAAATGAGAATTTGGACAGTTGTTGTTTCTTTGAAACTCCGGGCAAGTTTAGAATCCTCACTGTGGCAAAGATTATGACGAGTGAAATGTGCTTCTCCATACTTACACGGAAATATATATCTCACCTATGATCATAATGAGTGGAGATAAACTCTATTCTGGATTTCAGGATTCATTCAAAATTAGATTGGGAGAATTAGCCACTTCAACAGCATGTCTTTGGTGATGAAAGAAACCTCTTCCCATTCTGACTCTAACCTACCACTTACCAATATATCAAGAAATGCAGTTGCAGTGCCAAGACTTTAAGAAAATGTTGTTCTGTAGAGCTTCCATATTTTTATGACATTCAAATTCCTTGGAAGAGATTACCTTGCATCTTTACATCCTCAATACTGTTCTGAGCATGGTAACTATCTGGAGCAAGAGAACATCTGAAAGTGTGATTTTCTAGGGCTCTCAAGTGGGATAATGGCCAGAACACCAGTGAGTATGCTTGTGTGTATGTTTGTATTATCAAACCTATTCTAGGGCAGAGAGGACAACAAAGAAAGGATGTTGTCTTTTGAGAATCAGACTTTTGGGTGAGCAAAACAAAAGCCAAACAAGTGTTTTGTTTTGCTGCATAACCAATGCAGCTACCTCTGCATATATATTTTTGCTACTGAGGGAGGTTATCCAGTGATGCGCATCATACCACCCAGTTCTACTTCTTATGTTCTTCTCACAAGTGAAGTGCCTCATGTTTTGAAGAAGTGCTAGGTAAGGGTAATGAGCCAATAAACTGAGATGGAGTTACTATCAGTCTGCTAAAGTCCCCAGTTACCAATCTACTAAGATTCTTATCTATAAAGAATACTCCAAATGTCCTATGTCCATATTTAGTCCTCTGGTTTCAATGGCAGCTAGTGGTTTTCCTGTCAGTGGAGAGGCAAATCTGCTCCAGATTTTAAAGAAGCTATCCCAGGTGCTGAATTCATTTGGACCATGGGGTTCAGTAGCACAGATAGCTCATTAAAGTTTGGACTAATGCTTAAAACACTTCAACCACCCAACTGGCATGGAAGTCATCAGCTTCCATGCTTTTGTTTTCTTTGCTCAAACTGTTATGGGATGTGTGTGTGTGTGGGGGGGGTATTTCACACTTTTTAAAGGAATCAAATTCAAAGTATTTTTAAAAATGGACTGGTTAGCATTCTTAATCTTTGTTCATATTCAGGTAGCTCACAGAATGGTAAAGGATACTTAATGTATAAAAACAGGGTTGTTAATCCATGCTTAGTCATTTTGACTATAAAAAAAGAAATAAAAAAGAGAATAGTTAATTAAGATATGTCCTCATTATGCAGGATGCTGTAGAAGTAACAATCTTTAAAGGATTTAGTAGTCAAGAGAGAGGAGAAAGAGAGAGAAAGAGAGAGAGAGAAGCTTATTTGTAATTCTTTATTTTCACACTGAATGTTTATAATTATGGAGGGGAAACTTAAATGTGACATTATGATGTGATGCATAACCATAACCAAGTCACACAAAATGACTAACCTATAACATGCCTTAAGAATATCTGTTTAGCAGACATTCGGGACCATTGCAACACTATGACAGGGCAGTCTCTCCTCCCTTTCAGCTGTTCTTTCCTTCATACAAAACAAAGTACCCCAGAGATACACTATGGAATGATTTCAACAAATCTCTTCTCAGCAGTGGCCAAAAGCAGGCCTTTAGAGAAACAGCGGTAGCATGAAGACAAATGACCTGCCATATCTAATCTGCTACTAAGGATGCATATATAGAAGGGGGAAGGGATCCTGTTCTGACTGTCCTCTGCTGCCTACAGCTAATAAAGTGGTAGAGAGGCTTGCTTGCTGAAGATCATTGTTAACTAGGTTTTATCCCAGATGGCAGATGTGGAGAGTGCTGGGCTGCCAGGATGCAGCATGCAGATGAGTTACAAACAGCTCCAACGGCGGCCTTCGCTTCTCTCTATAATCCAATCAGAGCCTCTTGGCTGCTGACTCTGGGTCTCTTCTGCATCTGCTGGCTCTTGTCTAACCTACAGTGCCCTAGATGATTTGGTTAAAAAAAGGTCTCCCTGAATTCAGCTAATGAAGAAGGCACCTCTCAAGTCCTTTCTCATCTGTACAGCAGATCAAGATATCTGCCAAGCAGGGTCCTTGACTGTGGCTTGGCCTCTTCACATCCAGCTTGCATACTCAAGGATTCAGAATGCTAACTACTTTGATTAGAGAGGCTTCTGAATTTGAAGCACATTTTCCCCAGCTCTAGATTCTGCACATTTTTTACACCCTCCCATATTAGATCATCAGCTGTTTTTAACATTGGCAGCAGCCCTTGAAGACTATTAAGTAGTGTGTTCCTGCTGACAATAATAAACAGAGTTTATTCATAGCCAGTTCCGGATCCTTACCTGCCAAAAGTTAGTTTGGGCAAAATGTTCCTGCTTAGGGATGAGTAGATCTCTCAAATCCATGGCATTGGATGGCCTCTTTTTCCTGCCTCCACATCAGATCTAAGTCTATGTACGTTTTTTAATGTAACAAAAAAAGAAAACTACATATTTCTGTGCACATTTTTCAATATGCATGGCTCCATCGACTAAATTGTCTTTGTGAACATGTTTAGAAATTTATGTACTGTTTTGGCACATTTTTCAAATGTGTACAAGTTGTCTAACAAATTGCAAGACATCTTTATGGTGAATTACAGTGGTGTAAGTCATTGCAATTCACTTTTATTATCTTTTTTTTTTCATTGTAGAGGCTGGAATTCAGTTCCAACCACACAATCTCTCTTCAACCCACCTTGTAAGCAAAACAACCCATCAACAGAGGTATGTCCATGTTGTTGTGGAACAACGGGATCAGCAGATCAGCAGTGACAGATTCAGCTGTATCTGGATGTACTTTAAGGATGTCATCTACAGGGACATTCTGAGGACTTAAAGGAGGATTCTGAACAAACCTGTCACAGAGCTGTTCCCCTGCTGAGGCAGCTTCATTGGTTACCAGTTCATTTCCGGGCAAAATTAAAAGTGCCGGTTAGCATACATAAAATTCTGTACATCCTGGGCCCAGATTATTTGAAAAAAATGTGTCTCCCAATATGAGCATGCCCAAATTTTAAGGTCCTCATGGGAAGGCTGAGCGAACATGGGCTAGATCTCATTCGAAGACCTACACTGTGGCAAACGTGGCAGCAAAGAAATTATACTTCTCTACCATGACTGTATCTGCAGAGTGCCACCCAGCAGAGCTGTTTTGAGTGGCCAGGGGCCTTTTACATTGTGGCTCACAAGAAGGAAATGATGACCACTCTATAGCCCGCTGTGATGAATTTGCAAGACACTTTCCAGACAAAATCACTCAGATTCGCTCTGACTTGGATGCTATAGCTGAGACAGGCCCAGTAGATATAATTGTGGCTCCTGCTTGACCTGTATTAATAGATTCATTTCATTTTGTGCAGCCTGAGGATATGGACAGGATCCTTGGACAGGTGAGGGCCACCACATGGATACTGGAGACTTGCCCCTCCTAGCTTCTGAAAGCAGCCAGAGGGGGACTGGCTGATTGGCTCTGGGAAGTGGTGAATTCCTCACTGCAGCAAAGAAAGTTCCTAGCATGTTTAAAAGAGGCTGTTGTGAAGTCACTGTTAAAAAAGCCCTCCCCAGATCCCACCATCCTGAATAATTATTGGCCTGTCTCCAATATCCCGTTCTTAGGCAAGGTTCCCAGCTCCAAGGGTTTCTTGATGAAACAGATTATCTAGATCCATTTCAATCTGGTGTGAGGCCTGGTTATGGGACAGAAACAGCTTTGGTCACCTTGGTGGATGACCTACGCTTGGAACTAGACAGGGGGAGTGTGTCCCTGTTGGTTCTACTGGACCTCCCAGCAGCTTTTGAAACCATTGACCAAGGTATCCTTCTGGGCCCACTCTCTGGGAGGGGATGGGGGGGCACTCTCATTCAATGGTTCCAATCATTCCTGGAAGGGAGAACTCAGAATATAGTGCTGGGGGACTCCTGTTTTACCTCCTGGACATTGGCCTGTAGGGTCCCTCAGGGTTCTGTTTTGTCCCCCATGCTATTTAACATCTACATGAAACCTCTGGGGGAAGTCATCTGCAGTTATGGAGTTCAGTGCTGATGACACCCAACTCTATCTCTCCTTTCCATCTGATTCCAAGGAAGTGGTCTCACTCCTGAACCAATGTTTGCTGTCAGCAATGGACTGGATGAGGGCAAACAAATTGAAGCTTAATCCAGGCAAGACAGAGGTGCTCCTGGTCAGCCAAAATGCAGATCAGGGAATAGAGACTTTGACTGTGCTGAATGGATTACACTGCCCCGAAATCTCAGGTTCTCACTCTTGGTGGTCTCCTGGATTCAACTCTGAGCCTGGATGCCCAGGTCTCAGCAGTGGCCAGGAGTGCATTTGCAAAGTTAAAACTTGTGCACCAGCTGCGCCCATTCCTTGAGACATCAGATCTGTCTTCAAAGACACATGCCTTGATAACATCTTGTTTGGACTACTGTAATGCGTTCTATGTGGGGTTGCCTTGGGAAACTGTTCAGAAAGTTCAGCGGGTTCAAAATGCAGCAGCCAGAATGCTGACTGGGGTCAGTTACAGGGAGCATATAACTCCACTGCTACTTGTTCATTTCTGGGCAGAATTCAAAGTGCTGGTTATGACCTATAAAGCTCTAAACAGCTTAGGTCCAGGCTATCTGAAAGACCATATCTCCTTGTACAAACCAGCTAGAGACTTAAGATCTGCTGGGGAAGACTTTCTCTCTGTCTCACCACCATTCCAGGCTCACCTGGTGAGAACATGGGAAAGAGGCTTCTCAGTGGCTGCTCTGACCCTATAGAACACCCTTTTACAGGAAGCTAGGCATGCTCCCTCCTTGCTCTCCTTTCACCGCAGGCAAAAACTTGTCTTTTCAAATAGGCTTTTACATAAGCTGGGTAGCTTTATTTATTAAGTGTTGTAATTGGAATATCATTTTAAATGTTTTTATGATTCTATATCCTTTTAATGTTTTTAACAGTTTTAAATGTTTTTAATGTATTTAATGTTTTAAATATGTTTTAATGTGTATTTATTGTTGGAAGCCACCTTGGGTCCCAATTCCAGGAGAAGGGTGGCTTACAAATGTGATAGATAGATAGATAGATAGATAGATAGATAGATAGATAGATAGATAGACAGACAGACTTTCTCTCATTTGATGAAGACAAGGGAAACAGCCATCTTTGTGGCTGCTCCCTAGGGATGGAAAGTCTCAATTTTCCTACTTTCCCACAGAGGAAAAGGCATTGGTATTTCTTCCCAGGGTGTCAGAACATTCACAATATTTTTTTCTCATAAAGGATGGAAAACTCACCACAATGTTTAAAAACTGCATATTCTCTAGAAACTCGTGCACTTTTAATCAGAATTGCACAATCTTCTGAATAATAACTGCACAGATGTTGGTCTGCCTCTGTTACACAGTTTTACCTGTATCTTTGTTTTAACTCAGATTTGTGAGCTGCCTTGTATCCCATATTGGATGAACTGGATTAAATTGAATTGAATGAATACAGTAAAATATGGTATCTGACCATGTCCCTGCTGCTCCCTACTGATCCTTCTGCTCTCCAGTAACATGGAAACAGCTGTATGAATGGGGAACTGTTCTTGATAAAAAGGAGGGGGGCTTGCAGGTAGCCTTGGGAGACATAGCTACGGAGGTGTAGCTATATGATAAATTTACATCTCCCAGGTGCAAGATAAGTTCTTTCTTTTGCAGATTTCTGTCTGGAAATTCCATCTTTTCCTATTTTCAGGTTGGCAGGGACTATGAGGTAAAACTGCTGAAAACTGAAAGCTATAGAGCAAAAGTTTCACATATCCTTATGTACTTACTCAACTATGACTAGGCAATCAAGAGAGTTTTATAAGACTTCCTTCTCCCACAACTGCCCTTATGAAGTACCAACTCCTTTGTCAACTTTATTATTTATGAAGAGGGTCCCACTGAAATCAATATATATGATAGATTACTGACCCCATCATGCAAAAAAAATAAATAATAAAAAATAAAATAAAAAAAAATTCCAGCCCCCAAATAGAAAGTAGGTCTCTAATAATTCTGGTGGTGGGTTAGAATAATGGGACTATTTTCCATTTAAATGCTATTCCCTGTCTTTCCCACATCTCAGTTTCAGGTCTAGAATAGCCCCTCCTTCTTTTCTTCTTCCTATGAAACTAGAAGCTCCTTGAAGGTCAGATCTTATTTTTTTTAAAAAAGCTTGTTTCAGGCCTGTAAATTACCTTAAGGAGTGAAAAAGTCCTTAAATGGTAAATTACACTCCCCCACCCCCAAATACACACATTTCTGGCAATGGTATGCATCATTTTTCAGCCCAAGTTTTTTTTTGCCCTACTAAACTCTGAGGATACTGAAAGGGGGTTGGAGATGTTAATCTGCTTCATATTAACTCGGTTTTTTTTTTTAAAAAAAATAGGTAGTTAAGCAAAAATCTGAGATGCATTTGAGTAAATGAATGAATTTATTTGCATGATAAGTTAGAAAGGCATCCTTGCACATAACCTCTTACCAACACTTTTACATAGTATGGAGGCGGGTATACTGAGTTGATTCTGGTTGTTGTTGTTGTTAATCTCACTTTTTTCTCAGTTTAAGAGTCATGGAAACTTATACTAGTTTTTTTTAAAGAAAAATATAGATAAAAAAATCATAAAATTCCAAAGCTAAAAAAGTGATTAAACTGTAAAACAAAATAAAAAAATAAAAGAAAACCAGTTAAAAATGTAAGCCATAAAAACCACAGCAGCACAAAAATCCAGTCTGTTATACAGGGTCCACCTTGCCTAAACAATTAGTCCTCAAAGAACTATTGAAATAGAAAAATCTATATCTGTTTACAGAAAGAGAGCAAAGAGGGTGACAGTCTGGCCTCTTTGGGAAGGGAGGTTCACAACCTGGGGAGACTACTCCCTTGCTCCCTTCCGTGGGAGGGTGGTGGGACAGAGAGAAGGGCCTCACCAGCAGATCTCGAAGCCCAAGTTGGTTTGTAAGGGAAAATACAGTCCTTCAAATAACCTGGATCTGTGCTGTATAAGGCTTTATAAGTCAAAACCACTGCTTTGAATTATGCCGAGAAAAGGACCGACAGTGGAGTTGTTGCAACAAGACAGTTGTGTGCATCCTGAAGCCAGCCACAGTTCGCAATCTGGCTGAAGCTCATTGGACCAGCTGAAGTTCCTGAACATTTTTCAAAAGCAGCCCCACATAGAGTGTGTTGCAGTAATTCAGCCAGGATATAACTGAGGCATGTGTCACTGTGGACAGATTTAACATTTCATGGAACAGGCACAGCTGGTGCAGAATCTTTCCTAAAAATGGAGTGTTAGAGATGAGTTCATAATTATTCAAAATGATGGTATTTGGTAATGATTTTTTGGTAATGGTCTTTTAACAGCCTTCTTCAGGCAAGCTAGAATAATGCCTTGTTTTACCAAGGGACTTCCCATTCCCTCTACCCACTAGCCAGTCCCCCTCTAACCCCTTCCTTGCCCTCCAAAGAGGGCAAGGATCTAACACACATGTGGTGGTTCTAATCTCTCCAAGAATCCTGTCTGCATCCTCAAGCTGATTAAATGCAAAAATATCCATTATCATTGGACAAACAGCAACCAAAGTTACCGCCACTGGATTTGTATCAATTATGACATCCAAATCAGAGCAGATTCAAGCAATTTTATCTGAAAGGTATCAGGCAAATTGTTCTCTGCAGGCTGTTGAGTGATTTGGATTTTCCTCTCTTTTGCATATATATAAAATACCCTTGCCCATTGGAAACAGATCAGCTGGTCAGTTTCTTGCAGATACAATAAGGGTAGAGAAGATATTTACTTTTGCTGCCCTATTGCTACTGAGCAGGCCCTCAGATAATGCTGTGTCCCATCAGACCTGCTCTGAGTTTTCTGCCAACATTGCTTTAGTTGCATTCTCACTTGTTTCATCACCACCAGTTTCCTGGAAGATGAAGCGGCCAGTTTGGCTCCACTATGTGAGAAGGAATGCTTAGGAGCAATCATGTCCTCTGCCCTGGACTTTTCTCCATTTCACTTGAAAACAAGCATATATACTTCTATTTCCAATGGATGCAGTTGATTCTTAACAGCTTGACCATTTTTTTCCCCATTAGAATATTTATTTGAACATCTCCTATGATTTACTAACAGCCACACATGCACTTGTGGAAGGAGTTACATTTTGGTTGACCTAGTCTGGACTGCATCCAATTTAGGGTTTGAGGTTTGGATTAGAAACACTGGTTCTCCCCTGCCAGCTTAAAGAGATATTCCATGGAGATCAGTGGTGGCTCGTGGGGGTGGCGGGTACAACTGTCAATGGAACAGCAAATTTGGTCTCAGTTTAAACTGAACTTTAAAAGGCACCATTGATGGTATTGAATCTATTTGGGAGACAGGGTTCAGCATCTGGGATAGCTTTTTTTAAAGTTCAGAGTAAAAGCCATAATTGATTCACCACCCACTGACATTGGTCTGACCAGCTGTTACTGATGGAGATGAGATTGCTAGAGGTCCTATATTTTGCCAGACTAACTATATTTTGCCACAAAGGTCAACTTCAGCCCCCTCTTCCTGTTTTGACTCCACTGGCTGTGGATGCAGAAAGCCAGTATGTTGTAGTGGTTTGAACACTGGATTACAATTCCCAGTTCGGAGACCAGGGTTCAATTGCCAGCTTGGCCACAGAAACCCACTGAGTGACCTTGGGCACATCACATACTCGCAACCCCAGAAACTCCATTATGGGTTCACCTTAGGGTTTTATAAGTCAGAAATTAGTTGAAGGCACACAACAACAAGCCATGGATACACCCACTCTACTTCTGGTGCACTAATAATATGCAACGACAACAACAAAACCTAAACCAAACACAACAACAAAGAACAATAGCATCTGCATCAAAGCTCAACCACATCAACCCTTCAACCATTTCTATTTACATAGAGAGGTGCTATTGCTGAATAGTTGTCTGCAAAACCAGTAATCCAGCCTTGCTCAGCACAAAGTGTTAACCAGCACTACTTTTAGCTGGAAATGCCTTTATGAAACTCTGGAAAAAATTAAAATGTCAGGAAACTAAAGCTGCTCTGCTTCTGTGTCTCTCCATTCTTCCTTAGGCAAAGAATGAGGACAAAATATATAGATGCCATGGCACACTGCAATCTTCTACAAATATCTTAGATGAACTAGTAATATCTTTCATTATCACCTTTACCACTGCTATGAATATTACTATTCATAGTCTCCTTTCTGTTATAACAGCAAGCATAAACTGGCAGCATTAGGGAAAAGTGGAGCATCAGAAGGATACTCTTAATTTAAGTAACTTCAGTTTGAGACTAAGAAAAAAATGATGCACAGATAAAATACATAAAGGCATGAGAAAATGACAGACATTTTGGGCAAAAAACGTTGACAATGCAACTTCTACCATGATAGTTCCACTAAAAGTGACTTTGAAACAGGCCTTTTTTTTTTTTTCAAAGACAAGCTGAACTGAATATTTGCAGCATAGACTGAATATGTTGATTTTTTTCTGTTCAAATGACCCAATTAGCAATAGAAAGTCTTGCCTGACTTTTGCAAATCTCATAAATAAAATCCTCATGAACATACAGTGAAACTACTGACAGGCAAGTTATCAGTAATCTTTTCTCCAAACCAGATCATGTTCCAATTACTTTATGTCACCTGGTCAAGTCGTGTGGGTGATTCAGAACTTTCCAGGTTTCATTGTGTTAGAATTAGCAACCTTTACATGCCTATATACACTAATCACTATTTTGCATGTTACTCTCTAGGAGTTTAGGCTCAACTGATTTTATGATGACTTCATATTTGTTAGTTTTTCCACATCCAGTCACCTTCTAATTCTCACAGCCTTCTCTCTCTCTTTCTCCTTCATAAAAGCATGTGTTTAAGAGCCATTCCATGAGACGATGCAAACTTTTTTTTCTGATACCATGTAATACTTTTTATTTTCTCAAGAAAATACTTGACTATGGAAAAGTATTTGTAGGACAGGCTACTTTCATATATCTTATAAAGGAGACTAAGCTTCTTTATTTCTCTGCTAGATTGAGCTTGGAGGGATAGGCTTGAGACCAATATTTGTTCAGCTTCTGCCTAGCCAGTTTGATAATTCTGCTTGAGAGCTCCACTGTCACTTGCATTTCCCAGCACACTGGTTGCTGCTTTGGCTGGTGAAAGGGCATGCTGCAGCCATCATCACTATTTACTCCAAAAATTGGAGGTTGGGAGAGTTTCATTTTTGGACTACAACTCCTGGTGGCCATGCTACCTGGGAGATTCTGGTACCTGTAACTGACTAAAAGTTTGGAGATGCTTTTTTTTCCTCTTAGTGTTGCACATTTCCAACAAAGATGCAGCAAATTATTTGAAATGAACCATGTGCAAGCAACTCAGATGTGATAATTGAAGAATAATCAGCAAAAAGGAAAATGGAAGGAAGACGATGTCTGTGTTCTTATCGTGAGCTGGAAGTGAAATGGCAGAGGACAAGGCAAGAGAGAAGTTGTACCAGCAACATCTGGAGGGCCACAATTTGCTTATAGCTGTGTTAGAATGGCAGGTGTTCATGACAAACATTTAGCACAGCAGTAATGTCAGGAACAGGAACCATTACTCATTGCAATGTTAATTGAAGTGCAATTTTTTGTTGCCTCACTTGGCAGAAGTCACATTATAATACTTCTACTGCTGAAGCAGAGTAGATGTAAACTTAAGGACATTCTGGAATGGAGATTGTTGTTGCCATTGTTGTTTTTGTTGTTGTTGTTGTGTCTTCAAGTCATTTCTGACTTACAAAGACCCCAAGGTGAACCTATAATGAACTTTACTGGGGCTAAAAATGTGTGATGTGCCCAAGGTCACTCACAGGATTCCATTGTCAAGCAGGCAATCAAACCCTAATCTCCAGGGTCACAGTCCAACGATTACATAAGGAAAACAAAGAATCCAATCTGAAATCCTAGCAAAAAGAGTACCGAACAAATGAAACTTGTACATAAATGGTTGGTGTCTGCAATCTTCCAGCTTCAGACTGTAATCCTATGCATGCTTACCTGACAATAGCTCCTATTATGTTCAATAAAACTGGCTCCTAAATTATATTGTCAATATCAAGCACAAATAGTGTTGTTTAGCTGATATGAGTAAGCATACTGGAGCTCCCTAAGTCTCCTTAACTTATCTCTAAGTTCTGTTTGGCAGAAAATGTAGGTGGAGGTGTAGACTGTTCTGACTGAAGCTTACAGGAGAGGAAAATACCTTGTGGACATTTTATATAAATGCTACAAAGAGCAGTGATGAAATTGACACACTTTCTCTGTAGGGTCCCTACCCAAGAAAGTCTTTCCTGTAATTATGAAACTGAGCAGTGCTCAAAACTATTCACATTCATCTGTTCCGCACAAAGGCTTTTCCTGACAAGCTTTTCAGCCTGTGGATTGTGGACTACATAATGAGTTATATTTTGTTTGAGATATGTATGTGTAGAGTTGTGGTAAAATTGACATGTTCCCCACTTCCTTTACTCATTAAAAGATGTAATGGCAACTTCCATTTTCTGACTTCATCTCCACAATGAATGTGACTTCTCTAGATTCATTGCAAAGATAGAAAAACTTTAAATTGTGCCACTGTTCTTTGCAGTTTAAATGAAATCAACACAGAACTTTCTAGCACGAAGCACTTAACACGCAGCCCATTGCAAAAATGAAGAAATGAATACAGCATTTTTAGGGATGGACAAGTAGACTTGTCCAGAGGTTCTTTAGAATCCAATAAATATTCAAGACAGTTCTTGGAGTTTCCTATGATATACAGTATCATGCGAGAGGACAACAGAAAATGTACAGAAAGAAAGGGGCAGGATCGTTCTACACTTACACATTTTAGAGTAGGTAATGAATTGAGAAAGTGAAGGAAAATTAATTTCATGAGAACTGTCAAAGGCAGCTAGATAGGATTGTGAAACAATGTTAAAGATTTTAAAATGCACGGAGAAGTATTTATGAAATCTTATGTTCATTGAGACATCCTTTTAAGCACTGCATATCTGAAGTTGTCACTGAACTATACTAGGTCATAATTTTTCTAGGCTGAGCATGTGTACCAAAACTGTCTACCACATGGAACAATTGGATTTCTACCAGATGAATTGCAGGTTGCAAATTATAATGTTTCCCAGGACTTTTCCACTTCAACAATATGGTTATTTTGGAAATATAATGTACAGATGGTGATGAATGCCAAGTCAAGGGATGAAAGACTGTTCAGTCAAATAATTACATTTTATAACAGTTCATGGCAGTACCTGTAATAGCTGAGCAATGTCCTTCTCTTGTGTTCAGCACTGTTTTCCTAAGAGGTTCCAGTACAGCGGCACTGTTATGGGACTGTGAGCTTTACATCTGCACTTACCATTCTTAGAGAGAATAACAGCCAAATAGTCATGAGAAGAAGCATTGATATAGAACAGAAGGCTTGGAGCATGTGCTGTCAAGAAGGTAAAGGCAATGTTTTCCTTGGAGGTAAAGGTGTCTGCATAAATAGCAGAGGATGTAGAGCTTGCATTTTTGGTCACAGGATAAGGTTCCTGGATAAAGTAGGTGATGGAAGTTCCAGCTTCAAAAAGTGCAGAAACTTCTAAAAACAAAAAGAATAAGTAAAAAAGCATAAGAAAATTCTGTTGGATCAGACCAAAGAACTATGTCATCTATCAATCTGTTCTCCACAGTGGCCAACCAGACACCTATGTGAAGCCCCAGAGCAAGAGACATAATTAAAATGGAAGCGTCAAAAAACAGTCAGGTAGAAAACACTACACTTGCTCTTAGCCAAAAGGCTGAGAAACAATCCAACTTCATTGTGTTAATGAGACAGAATAAATGAACACCTACCTATACTTTACCTAACAATCTATATTGTTTATAATTTTAATTTATTTTATGCATGTTATCCTATTTTTATCCTATTTTTAGCAGGTGTACCTTTCTTAGACCTAATACTGTACAACTCCCATGTTCACTATGTTGAGTCTATGGACCATAAAATAAAGTCTTGTTTGTAGAGAAGTTGAGACTTGGACTTTCAGATTCAACAGGCCTTAGTTTAGTCTGAGTGTGCACATTCATGAAAACACATCCACACATCCACACACACATCCACACTGCGTATGTCTGTCTACATGGAAACCTCAACAGCATGACAAGAACATAATATATATAAAGATATAGGAGTCAGTCCCAAGAAAACCCTAGAGTCACTCTGTGGGCATCATTGTATGGAAATTTCCCTTGAATGGGGTTTGGTGATTTAAGGAACGTACAATTATGACTTCAGATAACCCTGTGTCAATGGTTTGACATAAGAGTCAACATTTCATGTAATATAATATGCAGCTGTGTTGTTTTGTTGCTGCCTTACAAGAATAGCTGATGGGCAGGGAAATCAGTTTAGGCTAAAAATTACGAGGAGAGAGAAGCTAAGAGTGTAGGAATGAGAATCACTGATCTCAAATCATGTAGATAGGAAACAGACCCATCAGAAACACCCAAACAAAAATGACAGGTGGGCCCTTGCACAAAAACCAAATCTCAGGTGGTGGTGGTACTTTTCCATGAAAGCTTATGAATATATTACCTAGGGGCTTTACTCTTTGGATGACTGAAGATTCACAGCAACATTTTCAAATATTTAAAGCTACATAAAGTATTTATTGGCAACTGTGCAAGAAACAACAGACATGAACTTTGTGTACTCCTTGCTATCTAAGAGTTTCTGCCCTTAATTAGGTATTTCACATTGTGCAGTGGGAGTCACTATAGATGATTAAGAAAATAATTATTAAACTGAATCTTCTTATGAAATTATTTTTGTTTGATTTCTGACAGGAGATTTCAAGAGAAGTCTAAGAAGCCAGTTTCCATACACGTGCGCACATGCACGTGTATGCATGCACACACATCCAAGCTTCCCAAACCCAAATGCAGCCCAAACCCCAAGATTTTAATAGGATATTACCAATTTACAATAAGTAGATTCCTGTCTGATGCCTATATGCAGGATATCTGTATACAAGAGAAACTTTTAAAACCAAAGTTCTCTAACAGAGCTTTGCTGTGAATTTAAAATGGAAGGAGATTATGTGGATTATTTGGACATTTCCCCAAAGACACATTAAAGCATGTGTTCTTTTCTCTCACTTTCTCCATATAGGCAACAGCTGTTGACAAACAGCTACAAGACCATAGTCTTCAGTTCTCTAAAAGCCATTTTCCATTTCCCTCTCTATCACATTTGACTTACAATTACCTGAGTACTGAACATTGATTTCTTAGGCTGTTCCCAAGGTGAATGATCATAAAATCTCCAATTCACAGAGTTGTCCTATTTGAGCCTGGCAAATAATTAGAGCTTGATGGAATATTCTGCTGACGCTTCGAGCTCAATGAAATATGGAATGTTGAGCATCCCAAATAATTCATGTGTGACCCAGGTCTGAAATTCTAGGCTGATTGAAGCAGACTGTGAAGTTTCTCTTATCTACTTTGGGATTCTGGAATTAAATTATTTATTGTCCTCCATGTTGCTATGCATCTGAGGAAGCTGGATGAGGCAAGGGTCAAAATCTTTTCATTAAATATCATGAGTTGAGTGCACGTATTTATGTTTTATCTCTATCATTTCTGGAGCTGTGCACAAAGAACTTCTCAAAAGTCTCCACAATGTTTGTTGGCAAAGAAATCAGAGAGACCATTACATGAGTTTCTTCAGGCAGAGGAGAAATGCAACAGTCCTGTAGGGGTCTAGGAGCTCACCATTAGAAGTTAGAAGGAAGTAGCATAGCTCATTTATTCTGCCTACCTCATGCTATCCAACATTCATTAGCAGTTGGATTGGCAGCAGGGTGTAGCTACAGTGGGTGGGGGCAAAATAAAGGCTCTGGCCTCCAAATAAGAATTCTGCACCCCAAAATAGACTCTCCCTTCACTCCTCCCCCCAAATTTCTAGCATTACAGTAATTTAAAAATAAAACCCTACACTTCAACATCTACAAATCTAGTTTAGGCATCTAAAGGAAAAGGGCAAGCAAAATGACCATGGGAATGCCTACAAGGTAAATATGAGAGTTCTAGGTGTGAACAATTTTCAGTGTCTCATCCCCAGCTATACTACAAACTTGGAGACAGAAGGAAAAATATCATAGATGATGCAGAATTCTTTTCCTCCAACAATTCCACCATTTTTCTCTTCCTCTTGTTGAAGTAAAATTGTCATGTCTCTGTCCCAGGACCCAGATAGGTTCCTCTCCAACCCAGAGACATGAGAGGAACAATACCTACAGCAGCCAGAGTAGGTAGAAAAGGGAAGACTGAAGACTTCTGGAGCATTTATGTAATAAGGACTCATTAATTAGGCCAACAGCTGGGTCAGACTCTGAACCTATATAATGAGAGCCCAGAATGGGAGGAAGCTGTTGTAGCCAACTGATCCTATCGGTGGAAGTGGCCCAGCTTACTCTTGGATCCTAGAACCCTTGACCTTCACCTCATCTACAGACTTTGCCATCGGACTCTCTCTCTCTCTCTCTCTCTCTCTCTCTCTCTCCTTAGACTGTCTCTCTAGATATAGTGTGAACTCAGACTGAAAATTGACTAAAAGAAACTTTGCTTGCTGGTTCCTGGTAACAAGCCAATTAGACAGTTGGAATCTTTGGCTGGCTGGCTGCCAACACAGGACAAAAACAATGAAAGATTCAAATGCTAAATTATTGGAGCCATCTATGAACAAGTTAAAAGGGTTGCAAAGTCTGGTTGGGTGTGGAGGACTTTAGTTAGGCTTTGCAATGGGAACAGGACAACCTATTCCATTGACTGGATGCCACCACTGCTTACTACCTATCTGGGTGGTGCAGAGAGACCCTGCACGAGCCCACCTTGTGTATTCCACACAAGTGGTCTTGCATTCCCTTCTCACCAGACTGACTTGCTACCTTCAGGTGCAGTGAAGGATCCCATCTCATTGCCAGTGTTGGCAATGGTTCATCTGCTTCTTCAGAACAAGATGGTGTTCCCTCTTTGATAGATGTAGTGAGGTACATAGAATTGAAGGGGAGGCAGCATCTTGTTGTTTCCCTCTGGCAGCAACACATCTTGGGCCCTTTCTGCATGGCATTTCCCATGTGAAAGGGTGCCTGGAGCGTCACACGATTGTGAGGAGTGATCTGCACAATGCACTCACAACTGTGCGATGCTCCAGGGGCTGGCAGGCGCCAATCACACACCTTTTCATTTTCAGCTACAAGTCAAAAATGGTGCGCGATGGCGCATTGCTCCCGGGCCCCACGCACACTTGCCTGGCGTGCGGACCCTCCAGAGCCGCACCAGTTGTGCTTCCTGCCCCAGCGCAGCCTGGGAAAGTCCCAGGCTGCACTGTGGAAGGAAGAGGCTGGGCTCTCATGTGAGCAGGCAGCTTGTGCAGAACCAAAGGACTCTGGACGTGAGAGCCTCTTGCCAGAGGCTGCTTGCGCTATCCCCACATTCCAGCTCCGGAAGAAGGTAAGGTGCGGAAAGGGCCTTGGTTTGGCTCTAGTACATATGTGGAGATGATGATTCAGCATATTGCTTGAAATGACTGGTATTGATTGAGTACATTTACGATATTGATAAGGAAGCCAATGGCCCAACAAATACCTAGTTCCAAGGGCATGGAGGTATTCAAAAGATAAGCATCCTAGGGAAGTTGAAAAAAACCATAGATCATTTACGTTTCTTAGTACTTTTTTTATGTGAGCTTTCAGACCAATGCTTAGTCTTGAAAATTTCCCACTTCCTAGCATATCTTTATACATATCACAGTAATTTGAAGAAGTTTCATATTCTGACAAAGACAAATATCCCATTCCATTTTTCCCCTCTTGTCTCTATACTGGTTCTAAACTTCCAATGTGCACTCCTGATATGGATTTCATGCATTCTGAAGCTACCTGATATCAAATAGGCTCTGTTTAACTATTCTGAAACTAAACAATCAGGCTGATTTTTTAATTATACAAAATTTGCCAAGGGGTTCTAATCATTGAAAAGTGACATTAAAAATCAACATCTCCCCACAGTACATTAATAGCTTCCACTCAATTGCTTCATGTAAGGAATTCAGATCAACCTTAGCTTTTTTGGGAGGTGGGGGGTGGGATCTCAGAATCTGCTCCTTCAGCATACCTTCTCTGCAGAATGGTCCTTCATAGGGGGAATTGGTGCAATCACACAAGTAGCCATTAAACTTCTCCACACATTTTCCTCCATTGTGACAAAGATTGCCATAGCTGCTGCAGTGCCCAGGGCATCCAGGTTTGACTCCAGGAGTCACTTTAGCCCTCTCTTCGAGATCCAGCTTCTGCCCATTCAGATGAAGGGACCGAATACACCCCATAAAACCTTTCTGTTTTGAAGCAGTTGCCCCTATGAAAGGGAAAGAGTAGAAGGAAATGTGTATACTTGAAACCATCCAGTCTTTGTCAAATAAAGTCTCTATAAAATATTTTCTCAACATATGCTTTGAGCAAACAGTTGTGAAATATCCTGTGAGGTGACATGAATGCACAGCAGCGCTTGGGCTAAGTGAACTTGAAGCAAGACTGGCAGAGGGATGTAAATGGCCAAGGAACAAACAAAAGTGAATATTCTTTCCATCCTAGTGCTGACCTATTGCCAGACAGAGTGAGTTACCCCAGGAAGCAATCATGGAGTATCATAACATTACAACAACAACAGAAAAATAGCAAAAACTGCTCATGGAATTTTCTGCCTCAGATTAGCAACAACTTGGTTGGTGTACCGTACGTTGCTTATATTATGTCTACCAGGGACTTCTCCATCTCAGGTAGCAAATGTCCTCAGCTAACCCTACTTGAAAGGCACATAGCCTTGACCTTAGAATGCAACATACAGTGATAACACAAGTAAATGTACCTCTGGAAAAAAAGATAATGAGTTGAAAATTAGCATGAGCTTTGAAGGCATAATACATTTGTCTGGAGGCTCTCACAGTTTTAGAACAGTTTTCTATATTCCAAATTAAAGGCAGAACAGTTGTCTTGAAAATCTCTACAGTGTCTGAAAAAACCCCACCTGTATTATTGTAATTAGGATTTAATAAGACTTATGGAAGATTCCCAGCTAATTATATTCATCTTTCCATGTTCTGTTCCCAGGCACTAGAATGACTTTCTTATGATCAGTATTACTCAAGTCAAACCATGTAGCCACAATCTTGCAGCTCTTGGAGGAACTACAGTTTAGGGCATCCACTGCTGTTATAAAGCCTTTGGTTTATTCTCTACACTATCCATTTCAAAGAGATCTGTCATAGTAGGCTAGAAACAAACCATTATAGAATAAATCTAAGGATTTATAACAGCAAAGGATGCCCTGAGTCAAAGCATGAGTTGTCCTTCCATGAGATTCTAATGTCTTTGCTAGTACATGCAGGCTAGAATCTTGTTGGTGTCTTATATGTGTGTAATTCCCCTGAGGAAATGATTAGACATTTTCCTCTGGTACTAAATGGCACCATTTTGTTCAAGGTTGCAGAAGCAGAGTTGCACATGTGGCATTATTGTGCATGGGTGTACATTGTGCAAGAATGTCCATTTGCATTGTCTATGGCCACACATGGTTGCACATTTGTGCCATACATGGTTGCACATTGTACATTGTGCCATGGTTGCACAATGGGTTGCAATCCAGTAATGAGATGATGCTGCACAAACACTACTTAACTCCATGTAAACTATGCTCCATCTCCACAGTGCAGGGTCTTGGTTGCAGTTTCCATTCTGCTAGCATTGGCGTGGTGGACATACACTTTAACTAGTTTTTGCTAATCTGAGGGTGTTCTGTGGGTTGGACAAAAGATGAAAAGACCCCATTGGCACAGACAAATCATTGCCTTACAGGGTTTCGGTTTACTGCAGAGGTGGGCAAATGTAGGAATCCACGCAGTCGCATAGGGATGGGGGACATGGGGGGCGGTTTGCCCTGGGCAGCAATGTTTTTGGGGCATCCTGGCCCACAGCCATGCCCCTGCATGCCTTGGCCATGCCCCCTCCTGTCCCCCTTCACCACACTCAAAGCTCCACCACTGAGTCTACAGGGGGTGTATTAGTTCTCCAGGAGGATTTTGAAGGCCTCACTATACACTATACACTTCACCAAAAAAGCGGGCAGAGAAATAATGGCCCTATAGACCCTCTAAGGGTGTGAGGCATTTTCACAATGTTTTTTTCCTCATGGCCATTTTAGGCCCAGAAGAGGCCTTTTTTAACAGCAGCAAACAAACAACAACAACAACAACAACAACATTACTTTCTGTTCTCTCTGCTATTTTGGATATAAACCTCTCCAGGGTCTAAAATGTGAGGGCATGGAGAAAATGTCTCCAGATCCTTAGGAGGGCATTTTGGAGTTGTTTTGGTGTTTTGTTTTGTTTTTTGTTTTTTTGTTTTTTTTGAAGCTATTAAATATGCCTTGGAAACTAAGAGCCCCAGGGGGATTTCTGGGAAATTTCCTCCCAAAAGGGCTGGTGATTCTTCTCAGGTCAGGTGACATAATTCCTGTTGACCATATCCTCCAGCTTGCAGATTTTAAGCCTTTTCATTTTCTTACAATCTTAGAATATCAGGACTCTGTTGTGATCTCTATACTTTTCAACATTTACATGAAGTCAATAAAAAAGGATTCTGGAGCTAGCCCTCACCACTACGCTGCCGATAGCCAACTCAAAGTCTATTTTTCTGTTGATGTCAAGGAGTCCTAAGCTGACGTAAGAAAAGTCTCAGTCCAGACATGATCAAAAGCTTGTTGGTCAGGTTTAGGATTATAGACTGTTCTTAATGGTAGGTGTACTCCCTCCAAAGGATCATGTACACAGGATCCTTTTGTATCCCCTGTTGCTTCTGGATGGTTAGATCATGGTATCAGCCAGGAATGCATTTGTCCAACTTTGGTTTGTGTGCCGGCTGTGACAGGTTCTGGGCAAGTTAAATTTATGCACAGCAACCCATGCCTTGATGTTAGTATTGCTATAACTCTATGGGGACTGATTTTGGGAGGAGTTAAGAAACAATAACTAGTGAGAAACCAAGAGTCTTTTTAAACTTTGTTCTTGTGTACATTTTGTAGATGCTTATTCTGAAACTGTTTTACTGGCTACCTATATATTTTCAAGTCCAATTCAAAGGGTTAGTTCTCACCCACAAAGGCCTGAATAGCCTAGGACTAACATATCTCCTACATAAGCACACCTAGAGCTTACTTTCTTCATTTGAAGCCTTGTTATGTGTCTCACCACTTAGAGAGTTGAAGCTGGTATGGATTCAACATAAGGTCCTCCGTGTGGCAGGGTCCTGGCTATGGAATTCTCTTTGTACTGAGATAAAGCTGGTTCTCTCATTATTTGCTATAAGATGCCTGGTAAAAATTATATTGTTGCAAAAGTCTTGATTTATTAAAGCTGCCTTTTGATTTTAAAAGGTTCCATCATTAAATTATGCAGTTTAATATTTTGCTTTTCATTTTTATATGGAATTACATTCTATTTTGGCTGTGTTTTTACTGTAAATTATGCAGGTCCTTCATTCAATAGAGCTGTGATTCAGAAATATTTTAAATAAATAATAAGGAAGCAAACAATAGATATATTTCTATCTGGTACAGAGAATACTTACAATACAAGGACTGCTGATGTGTATGAAAGAATAATTACCCTTTGGTCAAGTCAAATGTATACAATGCCTCATTTTGCATGTGTGTTCCTGAAATTTTCTGCTGCCTTTTCCTTTCTTCAGTCTAAGCAGGTGTCAAATATATGAAAGGGAAATTTCTGCTTACAGTTCATTGTACACATGGCTTAGTTTTCTAAAGGACTGCCCACATTCATGTGGTACAATTCACATCACATATTTAGACACAGCAATAAAGGCATAGTAGACACAGACTGCAGACTTTAACCTACAGAAGAGCAATGCTTATATCTTTCAGGTAATTTTGGAATGCCCAAGCAAGTTTGTAAATAAATTCCTAGATCAAGAGAAGGGAAAAGAAAGAAAAGAGAACAAAAAAGAGAACAAAAAGAAAGAAAGAGAAGCCTGGGGGCCACATTCAACCATCCAATACCATTTTTTGAGGCCCCATGTTCCCCTCAAGTTCAGTTCTAACTGACTTTCTGTTTGAAAAAAGACCTTTCTTTGAGCATGAAAGGTTCATGGTTACTCCACAAAATTGGTGAAGTTACCCTTGTATCCACTAGGGACATAAGGACCATTTTAGGGGAAAAAATCAGAAGAAAAATTACTAAAAATTGTAGGGGGCATGGAGAAGGATGCAGCAGGGGTGTACAACGCTCCTGTGGAAGACCAGTGCAGCTCACCTTGGTTGTTGTTCACTCCTGTCCTAAAGGCTAATGAACAGAATTGAGTGCATATTCCTTTGTGCTTTGACTGCTCACACAGAGGTAATGTCTGTCAATTTTGTCTGTTCTCAGCAACTCAGTTCTTTTACAAATTGAATTACAGGATGTTCAAGGATGGTGCATGAAGAAGAACTGAAACTACTTTTGAAATAGCTTGGTGCTAAATATAGATCTAAAGGCTCTCAAGTTGCAATAACATAAAGATTTCATCTAAGAGAATGTGGGATATGTCCTTCCACACACAAGAAAGAGAATCATCCTTCCAGACTTTTTTTTTGGGGGGGCGGGGTATGATAAGAATGCTGTTTAATTACAATGAATGTTTGTCAAGTCTACTTCCTCTAGCTAATCTAGGGTGCAATTGTTATGGAAGTATTTGAGACAGACACAGACAAACATCTTATCCAGCCACTTTTTTTAAAAAACAGGAAACTATAACTAGAGAAATGTACTGATGTACAAGAATAATACGTGTTTATTAAAATACATCAAAATTCTGGATTTTCTCCACTGTGTTGGCAAACCTAGGCTGAGATCTTGTTAAGTCAACTTGCTGGAGCAACAGATCACAGCATGAATAGTTCGATATTTTCCTCACTCTGGAAACAAGGCATCCAAAATCTTCTCACATGAATGCAAGCCACACCTTCAACAACTTAAAACAGAAACAGAGAACTGATCCTTCTAGTCTGCACCTTGCTGTATTTCTGTAAAAAATATCTGAGTATCTAAATGCAATGGACCTCCCTTCAAAGTGAAGACTGGTTGTTTAATTTTTTCCCTCAGAATTCATAGTAAAGGTTCTTGATGGTAAATGATAGAAGAATATGCAGATAGAAGAGTATGCAGCCAGATTAATAATCATTACTGAGGAAGGTCTGAAAAGGAGTTGTAATTGTGAAGAGCTCCGTGCAACTGCTAGTCTTGTCTTTTCATAGTTTCCAATTACATACAGCAATTTCTCAGAATTTTCCTGTCAATGGGGTAGGGAGGAGAGAACAAATGCTGAACAGGACTACAGTTGGTGCGACTCAGAAGGAGACTTCAGCACTTGTACCTGTGCCCTCATGGCTTGAGGAAGTGCCATTCTATCCTCCCTAGATCCTGTTGCTTCCTCTCATAAGAGCCAGCAATTAAAGAAAACTAGAAAAGTGTCCTTTAAAAAAACAGGGCAAGCTTTGTCAGAGAGGTTGTCTAAGTAGACAAAAAGCTTTACTAGACTTCACATTGTTTCAGTTAATTAATTATCTGGTTTCTTTACAACAATCACATCTGTAAAACATCACTAAATATCAGCTGGTTGTCCCTACCTACAAATAGCTGACTATTCAGCTGCAATCGGAAATGTCCTTCAGTAGGTGCTTCCAGAATCTTCTTGGGAATGTTGTCCACTTGAAGAGAAGTTTCCTTGAGGTTCCTCTCAGCATGCAAATAATGCCACTGGTTGTCATTCAGGGGCACTGGAGACTGGACAGTGACTTCCACTGGTCCATTGCCAACATCTACTGTGAATGTGATCTTTTTTGGAGCTGGAAAGAATGTGAGAAATATGAGTTGATACTGAGACTAATTATATAAACACAAGGGTTTTTTTTTCTTTTAGCCAAGCAACAACAATCTAACATGATTCTCATCCACTATTTCATATGAAATACTTGTAAATCAGACCATTTCTCAAATATCTGAACAAAAGTTTAACATGCTGTACTGCTATTCTCCTGCAGGCCTGATGAAATGGTTCCTCCTTTTGTTTCGCACTTGACTGATTCACTGAGACCCATGGAACCTACTTTGGCTAACAGATAACACTGGGGGCTGTAAAGAAGGGGAGAAAAAAGGTCTCATGCAGATTGAGATGGCCACAATGAAATCCAGGAAGGATGCTAATTTCTCCTAGATTTCTTAAAGTTGGAAGAAAATGAGATGAGTTATGGCGGCCTTACAACTATGTGTGGCTACTGGATAATGGAGAGGAAGAACCTCAAAGAGTTTGTCCTGGGGAAACAACTAAAATATATGAAGGTGAAACAGAAAGAGAGAGAGAGATGAAAAGACTGTTCTGATGCCACACAACCAATCATGGTTGGTTGCATCATACCATAAATCTAATTCATACAGGAAGTATTAACTGTCAGTCTGAGATGGCATAGTAGGAACATTACCTAGCTGCTCTGTGTTTGCTATGAAAAGAGATGGGAAAAAATGTTGGCTTGCATTGCATGATGAATACTAGAAGACATTTTTCATGCAATGAAATGAGAATATTAGAAGTGTATCCTGCCACCTCCACTTTAGACTATTTCAGAGAAGTAAAATAAACAACAAAGAGTGGTCTGAATGTTATCAATTAATTGTAACTAGAGTACAACCATTGAATCAGTCATTGAGTGACCAGTCAGTATATAGGTAAATCCCATTAAGAGTACTCTAGCAATGAAACTAAGACTGAGAAATTTTCAAATCCTTAGCTATGCAATGACTTCATAATGTCAGTGCCGAGTAAGAGCAGTGCTTCCTACTTTCCTAGGAAAATATGCTGAAAGGAAGGGAAATGTTTGTAAAAGATTAATATCCTTGCAAAAAGTGCATCCCATTTTATCCCAGTCCATGATTCTCTTGATAGATTAATATTAAATGACAGTCTCAAACTGAATTTTATATTTATATGACTAACTTGTTAAGACATCATAAGCAATCATTTGGGATAAGAAATTATTCAAAATTAGACAGTTTTCAAATGATGTGAAGGCATAACATAATTCAAATCTACCATCAAAATAAACCACATTTGTGCTTTTAAAACTCCCTCCTCAACTCATCTGTTTTTAAAAACCCACTTTTTAGTTTGACTAAAACCAGCAAGATATCTTTCCTGTCAATTTAGGTGAAGCCAGCTCCAGCAATGATCATTCTGACTATATGATTATAACAGAGATTATTCTACTACTTTACCAGAACTTGCATAACCCAGTTTTACAAAAATGTAGCCAACACAGGGGGCAAAGGTTACATATCTCAGGTGGTCTGATCCAAATGAATCAAAGGGTCATAAAAAGAAAGCTAAGAGAAGATGTACTCCAGTAGAGAAATGAGGAACTTTTTTTTTTTTTTTAAAGGACATTTATTAAAAGAAACATAAATGTAGACTCCAAATCCAGGTTTCATTTCTTGCCTATCACTTACAAAAAAGTAGGCTCAGTTTAAATACTTTGTGAATGCTGCTTATCAATTATATCCTTTGTGGGGGGGCATATGACATAGCTGGGCCATAAAATAGCTTTGAAGGACCAAGACCTGGGAGGTATATCTTGATGTAAGGATAGACATTGAGAGTCAGTGTGGTCTCCCTGGAGTGACCTTGGTTTTGTCACTCTCTCAACCCCTAGAAAATCCTGTGATAGGTTTGCTTTAGTGTTGCCATAAGTCAGAAACAATGTGAAGGCACACAACAGCAACAGCAGAGTAGACACCCTGGTTAGCACATTTGTTTGAGAAAAAAAATAAGCTCAGTTCATGTTAAAGTGTGAACCAAATAAAATTCCTCCCTATTCCCTTTTTTGTAACTTCCAATATATCCCACATGATTTCCAATGGTCTTCGAACCCTGAAGAGCAGATATCAAAAGATTTGTCATTCCTGCACTGCTTGATTTCTGGCTTATTGCTCTGGATGGCTACATCGCAACCACCACTAGAAGTTGCCTCTCCAGTTATTTTTGGATTGTTGCCTTTTTGATTTTTCAGAATGAGGAACTTCTTGAAACAGAATACAATAGCCATGCAAAGGTGTTTTTTTTTTAAATGTTGGCAATACACTTTTTGCCCACAAAACAACTTTTTTCAGCCTGCCTGCCTGCCTTCATTCCTTCCTTGCTTCCTTTTTTTTGGGGGGGGGAGGGAAGGAAATGCAAGAGCTTTTGAAGGGTTTGTGGAAGTATCAATGCCTGCACTAGACACTCCCCCTACCAGCAGCATGCCACATTTAGAGCACGCAATTCATAACCCTGCGTTAGATCATAACCGTTCTCCCATGAACATTATAATTCACACAGTTGCTTGTCTCCCTCTTCCTTCAGCACTCTCCTCTGCCACTTCTGTCTTAACCCATTGAATTCAGTAAGTTGAGTTATGCCAAATTTTGTATCCAATTGGGCAACACATGGATCCACAACAGTTGAGCTGTTGATGACATGTAAAATAGGGCCTTTTATCTTCAAAATTAGTTTGACCCAACAGACTTCAAAAAGATATCTATAGTATAATAGGAGGTCTAGTTGACACGTCTGCTCCCATTTTATGGCATCTGATTCCTTTGTTTCCTCAAAGTGTTCTAAAATATTTGCTTTGACAGACTGCATTATGTTGTCATCATTTCATGTCAAGGCCCTGCTTTAACAATTTTTTTTTAAAAAAAATAATGGCCCTTGAGAATGAAATACAGTACACTGAAGTGTCAACCAAATAGGACTTTGATGTGCAATTAATACTAAACCATACCTCATTACCTAGTGATAATGCACCACGACATTTACCATGGGTTTAATGAATCAAAAGGCCTTGGGGGCCTTATTTTATTAAATTTTATGTTGAATTATTATAACCATATTATGAAATGATGGCACTTCATTCCACGTTTGTTCAGCCTGATGGAATCATGAACAGAAGGACCTTATTTCACTCTAACGCCACAACACAATCCCACTTTCATTAATGGGCTAAAACTACCAGTTGCGTTCCCCTGCCTTTAATATGTTGGGCAATAATTGCAATTTAGCCCTGGAGTGATGCTGTGTGATTGACAAACTGCACACAAAAATGACCCTCTGCATATTTTTGATCTCTCCCTTCATGTTTCTTTGCATGACAACTACTTTCCAAAGGCTAAGTATATTTTAACAGAAGATAACATCAAATGGCAAAAGGGGCAAGAGGGGCAAGAAACTGGTAACTGATATCACACAATGTACGTAAAAAGTAGTGTTCTGCTCCAAATGACAAACAGGGGCAAGAACACAACAGAGCTGCCTCTGAGTTAATAAAAATTATCTTCTGTTCAATGTAGAGATTTTATTTGACTTTATTAAAATACTACAGTAAAGGTATGCTATCAAATAGAAATAAATAAATACCCAAGGATCTCAGGAGAGGATACAAAAATCAATGTAAATATTTTAAAATAATTTAAATAAAAATATCAAACAAATTAATACAACTGAGGGAGATGCTTCTTAAGGAGTGCAAGGATCTTAGTTCGTTGGCTTATATGCAACCTAAAAATAGATTTAACCATGATTAAAGGAACTTTACCACAGAGTTTGAAGAAAATGAGTTGTACCTAGAGTTGTGTAAAGATTATGATCAGGTAATTAAAACAAATGTATACAAGTCTTTTGAAACTATACAAGTTGGCCCAGATTTTTGGGCATCACATACAATTGGAGGAATGGGAAAAATGTAAAATTTACTTTGTGTAGTAATTTAAAGGGAAGTATGTACAATATGATGCATAGATGGTATTTAATCCCAAACAAGTTGTTGAAAATGTCTAAGAATATTTCAGACTATTGCTGGGGATGTCAAGACAAGGAGGGCTCCTTTTTCATATGTAGTGCACTTGTTAAAAGGTGAAAAGCTTTTGGTCTAAGATTTATATCTTAAGTGGGGGGGGGGCAGGGAAGTAGATTTTGTAATGTGTCCAGAAATGTTTGGCTGGACATTATAGATAAGGATATGGATTGCAAACATGGACTCCTTCATTATATGATAACAATTGCAAGAATATTGCTTGCTGAAACCTCAAAATGGACTAAAGCATCAGTGACAGAAGATTGGATTGTTAAGGTTGTTGAGTTGTCCCAAATGGCCAAACTAACATGAATTTTAAAGGATAAGCCAACTGAAGATTTTTTTTTTTTTTGAAAGGCTGGAAACTGTTTATGGACTTTCTGAGCAATAGGAAACCAAATCATACACTAAAATGTGGATATGGCTATCAATAATTTGTTTAGGTGGATCAATACTGGTAGAATAATATTTTTCTATCTTTTCTCATTTTCTGTTTCCCATTACAATTTGGTGGAGGTGTTTGTCAGAGTCCTTTTGTGTTTTAGTATGTTAGTATTTGGTCAATTGATAAGTTAGTATTCTTGCGAGTTAGTGTTTAGTTAGTTTTTTTTTTTTGGTTTATTGTTTTATTATGATGTTTTAATTTTAGTGTGTGTCTATGTTAAAATGTTAGTTGGAGTTTATGCTATTTTTCATTAAAATAATAAATAAATAAATATATAAAAGAATCATGTACATCAGAGCTTTCCATACTTTCCATGTTGGTGACACACTTTTTAGACATGCATCATTTTGTGACACAGTAATTCAGTTTTACTAGCAAATGGGACATTAAATTAACCCCTTGTAAGAGATACTGACATATACATAAATTGTAATAATGAAATGTATTTCATATCTCAATACCTTTCATGTATTTTTAAAAATATAAGATTAATAAATAATAACATACATTTCCAAGATCGTAGGTAACACATGTACCTACTTCAGGTGACACACTAATGTGTCACAGCACACTGTTTGAAAAGCCCTGATGTACATGTTTGAAATGGTTAAAATGAATAGATCTCCCAAACGCTTTAATAAAAATGTATGTTTGAACTTGGTGCTAAAATTAAGCCAATGGTGGTGTCAATTTGGACTCTGACAGAAGAGCATTTTCTAACGGGATCAGCACATCTTCACAAAACATAATACCCCCACTACTGGAACAGAAACTTTTGAAGTGCACATTAATATGCAGACACACAGAAAAATATCAAGTCAACAGTCTTTCTGCTCAGATCTCTAGAATGAACAATATGCCAGCATTTTCAACATGCATACTCACAGCTTATTTCAACTCTGATGAAGTCTTTCACTCCTAAATTTTCCAAGAAGACCCCTGACGTTACTGTAGTTTTGAAGAAGAAGGAAATATCTGCAGTAAACTCCGCATGGAAGGTGGGGAAGACAAGGTATGAGGCCTCAGACGTGAATGAAGCTGAATTCCAGAACTGTCCTGCAAATAGCAACAACCTTCCCTATAGTTAATCCTAAAACAGATAATGAAAGAAGTTGCAAAGGCACATCCTTTTAGCAGCTCACAGAAATAAATTTTGGGATCATGATAGATGGTTTGATGGAAATGTCAGACTGGTGTGTGTGGATGTGAGAGTTATTAATCTTAAATATCACTGCACACAATTACCACACATAAGTATCCTGCTGGGTGAGAATTTTACACATTTTCTGATTTTTTCATATTTCAGACTTTTTCATGAAAATTTCACCAAGAGTTTTTAAGTTTTTAGGCAAAAATCCCTCTGTCTTTCTCTGTCTCTCTCTCTCTCTTACACACACACACACACACACACAAAACCTCTTTTGTACAGAATATTATGTTTTTGAAAATGTTGCAGAAACTTTGAAAAAAATCACAGTGACCAATTTTTCTCCTTTGGAAAGAGTTTCTCAACACATGAAGACACTCTTTCATAACAAGGATTAGGAAATTTGAGAATATGCTCTATATCCCTAGTAGAAATTTTTTTAAAAGTGAAATTTCATGTTGGGAATTATCAGAAAAGGAATCAGAAATAAAATTGCCAGTTACAGACATAGCTTAACCGAAAACTATGGTGCGATCATACTTGGAAAGCTCTGTATTGTTCTCATCACAATTCCTTCAAATGGATATAATATCTTATGGCCATAATAGAAGTGCATAAAATTATGCACAGTGCAGAGAGAAAGATGCTCTTCTCCCTCTCTCATAATTCTAGAATCCAAGGTAATCTCTTGAAGGTCACTGGTGGCCAATTCAGAACAGATTAAAGCAACGAGACAACAGAAACTTCTACCAATAGATATAATGATGGCTATCAACTTAGATGGTTTTACCAAGAAATTAGACACATTTTTGGATGCTAAGGCCGTAACTAGGCATCAGCTATGATAGCTACCTAGTATGAGAGGCTGTATGGCTCTTAATACCAGTTGCTGGGGAACACAGCCTGAAGGGTTGTACATTGCAATCATACCCTGGTTTTGGGATTCCCATAGGCACATCTTGGAAATAAAATGCTAAACTAGATTAACTTCAAGCATGATCCAGTAAGATTTGGCTTATGTTCTTATGCCCAAACACTTAGTATATTTTAAAATATGTATATAAAAAGGCCATGCTTCTTGAAAAAAAATGGGCAGGTACAAATCAGACATTGAGATTATATCAAGGAGGTTGTGTTCTGTAGAACAAGCAGAACGTACAGTGGAATGAATGAGTGTGTGTCTATACACACATAGTTCCCGTGTAGCCTGTGCATAAGGCAACTGAAAAGTGCTGATACTCACTATCTCCATAGCAACGCAAAGGCCCAATTCTCCAGGCAGCTTCCGAATTAGGTCTGTTTGTATCAGTGATGACAATCTGGTTTACAGGCAAGTGTTCTTTGAAGGAGAGGAAGCCAGTATCATTGGTCCTGGACATATTTGTACACATAGAAAAGACAAATAGATTAACAGTTGAAACAATATACATTTCTTCATAGAAAAAAAAATCCAGATATATTTATTTTATTATCACTTCAATTTCTTAAACTGTGCCCACTGGATCCAAAGTGTATATAGACAAAAATAATGGTGCTTATTTATTGTGAATATTTTGGCCCCATGACCATGTCCTGTAAACCTCTCTTCTATAGGAAGAATGTTCTGCTGCCACTTCTGAGAAAAAAAAAGGGAAAAAAAATTCCTTTGTTGACATGTGCCATATCGAAGGAAGGAAAGAAGGAAGGAAGGAAGCAAGGAAGGAAGGAAGGAAGGAAGGAAGGAAGGAAGGAAGGAAGGAAGGAAGGAAGACAGCTCTTCAGGTATTTGATATGTAACAGCCACTTTGCTATGGGCTGGGAGGCAACTCAGGAGCTAGCTATTTAAAAAGAAATAGCATAATAACTTGGGCAGCTGCATTCTGTATCACCTGAAAGTTATAGGTCATCTTTGACTCACATAATGTCTAATTAACATAATAAAAAGAATTGCAAGGAGTTCAGGCATCTGTGACATAACCAGTACGGTCTGGTCCTGTCCCCTCTGCTCCTCTTCTTTGAAAACCAGAGAGGCAATGTATTCATGAACCAGACTGGGATATGGGACTTCTATAGCTGATTGCCTGCTTTTGCTGATATGGGGATGAAATTCCAGGATCACAAGCAAATGCTGAAGTTCATTCTAACTGTGAACATTGGAGGAGCAGCAGAAACCTGTGGCAGTTTAATTCTTATTATCTATTGTCCATACAGTCATACACAGGAACTGAAATCCTGAAGGCAATGTAGTACCATGGCACACACCAAGATTTCATAAGGAAGCATCTCCTGACAGTGTGATAATCATTGTTAGGGTGAGAATTCATTCATCAGGGGGCTTGTGACCATGTGCGTGTGTCAGGTATGGTAGTACAGGGTCAGTAGTTAAGAAGTTTCTTCAGGACAGAAAAGCCATGTAGTGCCATTTTCCGGGAACAAGATGCTACTTGAGGGGTGATGGCATAAGTCATTGTGCTCCTTGATCTGAACTAATCGAAAACACTTTGTGGCCTGAAGAGATTAGTCCACTGTTCATAAACCAAAATACAACAAAGTTGAAGAAAAAAATCTGACAGTAACTCTCCTCTGTCTTTGCAATAAAAAATGGTTCATGCTAAATCAAATAAATAGCAAACTACTGCCATTCAATGAGACCATGGAAGCTTTCTCCACTCTGACTAACGATAGAGTCATTCCTGTTGTGACTATTATTATTAAACGGTAGCAACAGAACTGCTGTGTAACCCCTCTGAGATTCTAAGAATCTGAGATTCAAACCATGCTCTTCATATGCATACAACTCAACACTATCCAGAGATATGAACACTGAAACTAATGTAGACTTCACATCACAGGCTTTAGAATGCTGTACCAGCTGAATTTTTCAAATGGTTTTCAAGGGTAGCCAAAGAGATTAGTTCAACTGTGAAGACTGCTGATGTAGGGCCTGTCTGTGAAATCAATTGAAGAATGCCCGAATAGCATATTCCATGCACACTGATTGTGAGAATTTCTTTCGATGACTGTTGCATGTAATAGCACATCCACATATAATAAATGACAAGTGGGAAATAAATGCTGTAAGATAGTTTTTCTAATCATCACTTTTATAAATATCTGTATTCTTATGATAAATGAATATTGTATATTGTAAATAAAATACACTTGAAGGAATCTATACACTTGCACTGCATGTTCCACAGCAGAAATCACATTCCACAGCAGAAATGATAAGTGCTTACTATTTCAATATAAAACATATGTAACAAAAATAAAGCATCAGTGTGCACTCAATGAACTAATGCTGAAGACCTTCATGAGGAATTTTGCTACATTTTCAAAATGGCTATGGCATTTGTAAAGCCCAAAATTTCCAAATAGGGTTCAGAAAAACTCCTTTTAGACTACAGCTTTCATGCCTGATGCAGGATTCTGGGGGGCATAGTCCAAAAACTATTTTTTCAAAGCTCTGTCTCTAAAAAAAATAGTACTTTAAAAAACATCAACAGGGTTTCAACATGGCAGATGATGGTGTAGTGCAGCTGAATCACTCATCAATGATTAGTTCATATTAATAAAATGGATAGAAAACAGTCTGGTAAACATAACACATTTTCCCAAGTACAAGAAACACATATCTCTGCAACAGAGGTGTAATCTTGAGTCAGTAAGTGAAAAGGGTGGTATGGAAGAGAGAAACGTGTAAAATTATGATGCAGTGCACTATTTATGTCAAAAGATCCTTAGAGGATCTTATATAATCCTTAATACTATCTCATATAATCTGCTACAATTCTAGATGTTTCTCATCTGGCATTCAAATCTCAATCTGCAAAGTTTAAAACTGTAAGAAATTTGACTGAAGGTTCAGTAGCCATTCAAGTTTTGATGTGCTTGGGAATCCAATAGAAAACAATATACAGTTTTAGTACAGAGGAACATTTACCAGCAGATTAATTAGAAATGAATAGCTTGTGCTAGGTTGAGTACAGATTCGGACTGAGTAGAGGAGATAAAAGAGCCAGAGCTACTGCAAGAAAAGAACATTTATTTCTCTTATAGAAAGAAAGAGAATGAAGGAGGCAAGCCAGTGAATCTGCAAGAAAGCAGATGACTTTAGATTTTGTTTCATATTTTTGAGAGACTGTATCAAAATCCTCACAATGATCTTTTATATTATCAGATTAAAAGTCCAGAATGTGTGTGTGTATGAAGAAATAATGTTTTCTTCCATGACAACACTTAGTGGGGCACACATGGAGGTGTAGTCAGTCAGCAGTGACCTGACTTGCTTAGATTCAATAAGGTTGCTACATCGTGTGCCTTCACACTATATCCTCATCGTGCATATCTGTAATTATGAATACCCACAGGGGAATATATAAATGATACGGAAATTAACCAGCCTACCTGGATGTAACTCATGACATGTATTGAATGTGGCCCATTAATTCAGATTTGCGTTAAGCAAGTGAATCAAATGATACACCACAGCAGAGTTAGCAAGAGATAAATAAGAAGTTGGGCGACAGCTTTGCACAATTATTTTTCATTATGTGTAACAAATGGGTCGGATGGGGAGCCTAATTCTGCTGTTTTCCAGGATCCTGTACTATTAGGGAAACTGGACATGCCTCTGGGTAGAATGTTCACAATTCCTCCTCTACAACAGATGGTAGGACAGAAGTGTCATTAAATATAATTTCATCCCTTATGGTACCTTATTGGTATATTTTCAACTTTTATATTAATGAAACCTCTAGTGGATAGGTGAGCTCAGTGGCATAGATATTTAATGAAATCTGTGATAGATACAGTATAGCTAGAAAAATGTGCCATCAGCATATGTCTACAAGCCGGGTAAATGGGAAACAAGCCAGTGAAAGTTAACTTCAAATCCTGTAAATTTGAGATCAGCAGTAGTGTAGATTATAAAAAATGCAATGGGATTGTAATTTAATTAGTTTCTTTCAGGCACATAGT
Source organism: Ctenosaura bakeri (assembly GCA_948474755.1). Lineage (NCBI taxonomy): Eukaryota > Metazoa > Chordata > Lepidosauria > Squamata > Iguanidae > Ctenosaura > Ctenosaura bakeri. Next base: position 53,312 of record CAOLHI010002914.1, read on the forward strand.
AATCTTACATCTTTTAAAGAAGTTCAGCCACCAGTATCATAAGTGTACCCCAGGCAATAATATAATGACAGTGATGATGGAAGATAACCACATTAAGGGCAGTCTTAATGCAGCTCGATAAATCTTCTTGTTTAAGAATGATTCTGTCCCTCTACTTGCTGTCTCTTAGAAGGCAATCCAAAGGAGCTCTGCCATCTAGGAATGGTGCAAAATTTGAATTTTTGCAATCAGAATACTTGTAATTTTTCTCGCCCTTGATAAATGTGGGTATCTTAACTATCAAGATGCTTTACTGAAGGAAGGTCAACCACTTTAAGTTGTTGTTGTTGCCTTGCATTTCAGAAATTTTGGCAAAAAATGAATTATACAAAAAAGTACATTTTGCATACTTCCGATTATCTCTTGCTCATTTCTGCCAGCAATGAATTAAAAGTTCCCAGAAATGAAAAAATATCAAAAAGTGTTAAAATGCTCATAGTCCCAACTGAAATACTTGCTTCTTAAATCTGAGAATAAAATAAGTGGGAACTTCTCTTCCTAAAAGCATTTGTCACAGTTTAAGATACAGGATGTAATAAAAGTAATTATTTTATTTGGAATAAAATTTGAATAAAATTGAATTATTTTATTTTGAATAGGATAAATCACTGCTATGATCATCACCACTGTCCAGTTGTACTGTATAGAAATAGTAAGGAAGCACAATTCAAAAGGGATAAGGTATGCTTCCTCAGGATATGCTGCTGCACAATTAACAATTATGTGTTGGTTGTTGTTTCAACAGAAATAGGAAATGCACCTGGTGTGACCCAGGTCAAAGCCAGGGCTCACAAGAGGAAGGGTTTAACCCTTTGTCTCAGCTTCAGCTCTGAAGGCAATTCCATTCTCACTCTCTGCTATAGTCCAGATCTCAAAGAAAGCTTGCATTGCCACCAAGAAGTTGTGTTAGTTTGTGTTAGGGAGCCCTGGTGGTGCAGTGGTTAAATGCCAGTACTGCAAGCCACAAAGTTGTGAGTTCGATCCTGCCCGGCTCCAAGATTGACTCAGCCTTCCATCCTTTCGCAGGTCGGTTCAATGAGTACCCAGCTTATTGGGGGCATGTATAGAAATGTTTCGAAATACATGCTATTTGTAAGTTGTTTGCCGCCTCGATCCATATGGAGAGGCGGGATACAAATAAATAAATAAATAATAAAAAAATAACATACACTTATTTTAGTGAGTATGGCTTTTCTACCATTTTCAGCACGTCTGATGCCATGCGTGAAGTTTCTGTCTATTCAAACCATGTTAGATAGGTTGACATAATCTGTCTTTGTATGGAAAGATAGAAAGTTGAAGATTCCTCAAATGCCTCCAGTTCTTTGGTGTTTGTTTGTTTGTTTTTTGGAGGGCTGCTTTTCCTACAGCTTGCTCAAGAAATATCTGTGCAAAACTAGCATCTTTTCTCCTTTATGTATTTAACTGCACACAAACAGCAATCTCAAAAAGACAGACTGTTTGATCTGAAAAACACAAACAGCCTTCCCCATGCCACTATTCTTAATCCATGCAAGTAGCTAACATTTAACATAGCTGTGTGCTTGAAGAATTGTAAAAAAACAAACACACACACACAAATACACAGAACATCTTCAATACTGACCCAAAATAATCAATCTTATCATGTTCTGAAAGGAGGAAAATGGGCATTTTCTTAGAGTAAGTAAGAATGACCCAACTCAGGATTTATACTCCCCTTGCTCATAACTCTCTAAAGTATCTCAGATGGTCTTCACTGAGACCATCTAGGACAGTGGTTCTCAACCTGGGGGTCGGGACCCCTTTGGGGGTTGAACAACCATTTCACAGGGGTCGCCACTCCTCAATCCTGCCCCCCCTCTTTTAAAAGAAGGTGGCCTCACAGCCAATGGGAGCAGTGCTTCTGAGACCCCTGCGCTGGGAGGAGGGGAGAGGAGCGTGCTGGGCATTTCCCCGTCTTTCTCTGCCTGGTGGGAAAGCACTGGAAGAGCCTGAGGTGGAGCCGGAGGTGCGGAGAGCGGGAAGAGAGAGCTGGAGCCTGAATGTTAAGGCGGAGGTGAGGACACCGAAAGGAGAGATGGAGCCGGAGCGTTAAGGCGGAGGTGAAGAGAGGAGACCCCGTGCTGGTGGGAGGGGAGAGGAGACATGCAGCCAGGCACAGCCAGGCGCTGCTTGGACGCTCGCGCCTGCACCACACACACACAGACACACACACGGAGGGCTTCCCCTTCAGTGTTCCTTTCCCCTTCATGCCGGCTTGCAGAGTCAGAGTTGCTTGCCAGGGCGAGTGAGCAGCCGGGCGCTGCTTGGACGCTCGCGCCCGCACCACACACACACACACACACAGGGCTTCCCATTCAGGGTTTATGGCGCTGCAGCAGGACGTCTGGGAGGTAAGACCCTGTCCCCTCACCCTCTTCACCTCACGCTCATTCATGCCGGCGAACAGAGTTGCTTGCCGGGGCGAGCGAGCAGCTGGGCTCCGCTTGCTTCCCAAAGTGGCAGGGCTGCAGCAGCGGCAATCGCCCGGTCACCCATTCATTCTGGGCACACTGCTCCGTGGGAGTTGTTGGTGTGGCTGTCACCTTTGGTCAGGCAGGCAAAGGGGGAAACTTTCCTGCGGCAGATCTGCCATCCGACGGGGGAGAGCAGTCCCTCCGAGACTGAGAACTCGATCGGGAAAGGAGCAGGGGGTGTCAGCCAAGGGCTTTGGGTTGTGTAGCAAGAGCCCCCAAGGCTCCTTGGTTGGGTTTTTTTTTTTTTTGGTTTTTTGACCCGAAAGCGCTGCTCTGATCCGTCCTGTGGACTTTGGCCATTTCCACATTCCAGTGTTATAGCGCTATGATTCCACTTTCACCATCCTATGGAATCCTGGGGTTTGCAGTTCAAACTGCAAACCCCAGGATTCCATAGGATGGTGAAAATGGAATAATAGCTCTGTAATAGTCTAGTGCAGAAATAGCCAAGATGACTTTCTCCTCTTGCTTTTGTTGTGCGTGAACCCTTGGCGCTTGCCACACGCACGTGTTGTGTTCTTCACCCTGACTGTCTTGCATTCCTCACTTTTTGTATGTTCAGTGTCCGCACTCCCATTAAGGGAGGGTGGGAGTGAAACAAAACACGTCTGCTTATGCCGCCGCCATCTTTCCTTTCTCTCTGTCCTTTCCTCCCTGTGCCTTGTGTAAAATGTGGGCTGTTTCGGCATTGCCTTTGGGAGTGACTGGCTTTTTGAACTTTGGAAACCCAACATTCAGAACTAGAACTACTGCCTTAATTCTGGCATTGATGGACACTTTCTGTGCTTAAAAAAGGGGGGGGGGGTTACCAGTTTTTAGGCATTAGAAGTTTATCCAGAGTAGTGATTTAGGGCAGTGTTTCCAATCTATTTGATGTTGGAAATAACTAACTAACTAACTAACTAACTAAATAATTTAATAATAATAATAATAATAATAATAATAATAATAATAATAATAATGATGATGATGATGATGATGATGAAAATGATTTTATGGTTGGGGGTCACCACAACATGAGGAACTGTATTAAGGGGTCGCGGCATTAGGAAGGTTGAGAACCACTGATCTAGGAGATCTCAAGTAGCATTACAAAAAGTAAAACGATCCTGTTCATTAGTCCCTGTATTTGATAAGCCAGCATAGTATGGTGGTTTGAGCATTAATGCTCACCAATATTGACAATGAAATATCCATCACAGAGATCACTCTGATACCATTGTGATATCATAAGGAACAACAACAACATCTATGGCCCTTTTCACACATGGAGGGAGAAACGGGGGAAAACACGCTGAAACAGAGCTTACCGGCAGCTGGGTAAGTCCGTCGCCACACGGAGCAGGGTGAGTTCGCTGCTCCACACTCCTGCGGTGTCCTGCAGTGTCGAAAATGGTGGCTTATGGCTGGCGGAGGCTCTCCACCAACCAGAGAAGCTTGCCAGCTGGAAGCCCGCCCCTGGCAGATCTGCAGGCACACACTTGTGCGTGCCTGCAAATCTACACTGGGGCGTTGTGATGGAGCTGCACGGGGCTGCATGCTCCGTGCTTTTTAAAAACCAGTGCTACCACTTCTAGTCGCTTCAGAGTGGTTTGAGGTGTGGAACTACACTAAAGTAGTCTGCCCCAATCCACTCCATGGTGTGTACGACCTCCGTTAGAGGTCGCACTGCCCTGTTTTAATTACCCCATGTGAAAAGGGCCTATGTAACTTTTTAAAACAGCTTGATTATATAGATGGCTCTGACACTGAAAACAGCAGGTGTTGTCATGCCTATCGTCTGTATAATCATTCAGACTGTCTTTGAACTGAACAATACACTTGGCTGTGATTTCATCCACTGAGGTCCAACAGTCAGCAAAATGTTACCATGGTTTGTTTGAAGACTTCTCTTTTTGTGGGTATTTCACCAAAGGCATTACTTAGCAACCGTATGCACATAAATTGTATTTTGCTCTAAAAGTCCTCTCCCCAGTAGATAAATCACTATTGAGGAAATGGAACAAAACAGCAACTTTACACCAAAAAGATCGCATCTATTGGACCAGATATATCTTTGTGTGTACCTGATGTTGCCCATCCCTAGCTCAACATATTCAGAATGCTATATACCTTTTATCACAGCAGCACTGAGCAACTTTTTTTCTAAAATGAAAATGTCAACTCTTTTTCGCCTCCTCTACTACAAAAGTCCTTCTGTATCATTGACAATTTTAGCTCTGGTCTTTTGTGCATTTGACCCTGCTTTTTCCCTGCCAAATTCACCACTGATTTATACTGTATGGCTACAATTTTTCTGTAATATAGGTCAGGCATTAAAAAAGAAGAGAGCAAACCTTATTCTTCAAAGCGTAACTCTATGAGCACAATTTACAGGGCTTCTATTGTACACACCACATGCTTGCCGTGCCACCCCATCAAGCTTCTCCTTTCCATACCTCATAAAAGTTATTAAACATAAGGAAATGTGAATAAATAAACAGATTCTGTAATTATTTTTTTCCTCAAAAGATTTGGATATTTATTACAGAGATGTGTTGAAAAGCAGAGACCCACATGTGCATTTGTAAGAACAGAGATGTTTATGCGTTTCTGTGAAGGAAGACAATATGAAGTCTCAAGAGAGAAGAGCTCGCTAAAAGTCAACAAGTAAAGACATTTCCCCACAAGATGTTCATTGTCTGTTCACTTAGATGGGGTAGAAATTCAGCACAGTTGAAGGGATGCCCATCAATAATGCCTCTTTATCATTGCTTGAAATCATAATTTGATTTGTGACGTGTAAACCTAAAAGGCGGCTCTTGGTGAAAGTACAGTCTGGATTTTCAATACCAAATCTTTTTCAATTAATTCCTTTTTTCAGTAACTAACCACATGGTTACTTTGGCTTCTGGGGGTTCCTGGGGGAACACCTGGATTTTACAAAGGTTGGGGAAATTAGCAGAACACAACTTGGCAAAATGGACGGCAGGGCAACGCAGCAAGATCTTTTATCCTGTGTTTACATGGTCGGACTACATGAGAAAGAGAAGAGTCAAATGTCCTTTTAAATGGTCTTTTATTTGGTACAATTGGCAAAGTTTATTCACACTTACACACACAATGCATGCACTCACACAAGCACACAAGGACTACTGAGTTGAAGCTCTTAAAAGAAGGAAAAGTTAAAGAGACAAAGCAAATATACTGCACCTGAGCCTGAAGGCTGCTGTTTCAAAAAAACAAGGTGATAGATTGGCAGAGAAAGAGAGAGAGAGGGAGAGAGAGAGAGAGAGAGAGAGAGCTGGCCAGCTAGTGAGAGAAAGAGAGAGAGAAAAGCTAGAGAGAATTAGAGAGCAAGGAAAGCTAGCTAAAACCTCAAAAAGGAACACGAATATAGTGCACGCATGCCTGCGGGGGGCAGACGCTTTTTCCTGGGAAAGGACAAATGGCTGAATCAGGCAGATGGGGTAAAAGATTCTTATGGTAGTGTAATCAGGGATCAGGAAAAGGATAGGAGTGAAGATGGTACAATTATGGATTTGTTTGCAATCTTCCTGTTTTCCTGAACCAGAGTTATCAACCAAAAACTCTTTCTTTGAAGTTTCCAACAACTGGGAGTCAAATTAAGGTGGTGGCCAGTTTTTATGGCTTGGTTTTCCAAAGGATATGCAAACCACAGGGAGTTTTGCTCTTCTCTCAGGGGATGCCTTTTGTTCTCCTTGCAAGAGCCATTAAGTTGAACTCAGCCACACTCTGAGATCATCTCTGACCTGCTTTTCCAGTCAGTCCTCTTCCACATGGCCTTATCTCATCATGTTATATGATTTCTATTTTTTGCCAATTAAACACATATCTGTCAATATCTATCTATCTATCTATCTATCTATCTATCTATCTATCTATCTAATTAGATGGGGTTACAACATGACATTAAACTTGTGCATTGTGAGGGATAAATTTCCATATGGATTGTAACCGTAATGTTTTTAACTTTTATGGTTTCAAGGGTTTGGCTTGATTAAACAGTGCAGAATAAATCTCACAAGGCTCGTGCCCTGGCAGCTTATCAAAGAACTGTTTGCCTCTGTAAGCAAAGATTTCTTGTGTGGTCTGTGTTCAATTATGTGATTGTGCTAATGCAAGGACAATTTTCTAAGGTATCCCAACTGTGGTATCCAACACAGATTTTATTGCACAACTGGATGTACAAGGTGTCTGTGCAAGAGATTGGGCAAGTAAATGCAGAACTTCTTGCACAATTAGTTGTGAAACATCTCATGCAACTGGTTGGCATAAAAAGTAATTGTGGTACCAGAGATATTCACTATGCTATCCCCACAATGGAGACAGACATTGGCACCATGATTTGATAGCACAGCAAAGGCTCACAGATGTTCACATACAACTGTGATGTCATGTATTTGTATATAAAAATGTTGCTGGATTTATTATGTGAGAATGAGGTAAGGGGTGAGAACAGTGTGTTAAAGTGGATACTAATTGATGGAGTGTTTAAGGAGGCAGTTGGTGAATGGCAGCTGGCAGTTCAGTTTCAGTAGTTTTAGCCTGGGGTTTGAGAAGAGTGTAGCAAGAAAAAGTGTTTGAGAGGGGCTTAAGGCAGACTAGATTTGAAGTGGAAAGCCAGCATGGTATAGTGGTTTGAATCTTGGATTACAACTCTGGGGATCAGGGTTTGAATCCCTGCTCAGCCATGGAAACTCACTGGGTGGCCTTGGGCAAGCCATACTCTCTCAGCTGCAGAACAAGGCAAGGACAAACCTGCCCTGAATAAATCTTGCCAAGATTACCCTGTGATCACCTAAGATCACCTTAGGTTAGAAATGACTTAGAAGGCACACAGCAACAACAGGGCTGAAATGAGAGAAATAAGTTTGATTTGACTCATAAGGATCTGAAGGAAAAGTGGCATGGAGGGGGTGGAGTGAATGGGAGTTGGATTAAGACATTGTGGGTGGGTTTGTTTATTTATGCAGAGTATTTATACTCCATTTACAGAGACTATCAGAGCAGTTGCAATTTGTTAATTTGACAGTTCCTTGCATTCAGGTTTACAATCTGGAAAAAAAAAAACACACACAAGGAAAAAGGAATGGCAGTGCTTCTTCTGAGCCTGAGAGAAGAGAATGTGAGGTTTTGTTGTATAGATAATCTGCTGTTTAACTTCTGTAAATAAAGTTCTGTTTTTGTTTTTATACACTTTTGGCCTCCAGAATCACTATCAATCTGATAGGTTGATTTCCGACAAGCTGTCTGCCATGGCAGCATTGAAAGCGGAAAGTTAGAGTCCTGCTGGGGATAAAAGTGGTATAAATCCACTTTTGGGAAAAAAGTGATATAAATCCTCATGAGGAGGAGGAAGTCCTTGTGTGTGGTAGAAGTGTGGATCAGGAAAAGCTCTCACATTGAGTGTTTGCAGAGAACACTGGGAAGGCCCCACATTTGGTGGTTTAAGTATTAAGACCCTCACATTTAGCCACAGTGGTAGGATTGCCTGATAGGAATCCTCACAGTTGGAGCACTGGTGAGATATAAGCAGAAATCCCCACATTTGGTGCAGGCAGCAGTAGGATAAATGCTGAGATTCCACACACACAAATCAAATTTTGATTTCTTCCTGTTCGATTATGTTGAAATGACAAAGGCCTTTAAAAAATAGCAGTTTGTCTTTCATACCATTCATAGTATGTATGCATAAGAAAAAAAATAATGAACTAGAGCAAAAATCCATCATTACCATTCTTCTTTATCTGCATCACAGTTACAAAAGTATCTCAGATCCAAGCAGCTTTCTTCTAATCCACAGGCACACTGCTGGACTCCTGGAATAGATCCTCCCCAGTAAGGATGCTTTTCGTTGGCACGACCAACCCACCAAACAAATGGCATTCCATCTGGAGAAAACAAAGAAAGAATTGCCATAAGGAACGGGAATTAAGAAGACAAATCAAGAAAACACATGGGGAGGCCTCATTTGAGATACAGCCAGTATGAAATTTCATCCTGCACTTTTTGTTGTTGGTTTCAAAGAAACATCATATGTCATTTTGAATGCACCATTTCATATTTGCATATCCTATTATGCCTACTGTATGTAAGTCCTGATCTTAACTGGAAGTATGATAATTTCAAACTAATTTTATGTGTACATCTTATGCCTAAAAATCTTTTCAGAGAAATAAATTGATCAAGTTTTCTCTACTGTGGTAAACATATATATTTCTTCTTGTCTAGAATGCAACCATTTAATCCCTATAGCAATTTTGAGTAGAATCTAGAGGTATGTAAATATCTGCAAGAGAGGAGTATCATATTAAACGCTGCATTCTTAGCAAGTCTCATCATGATAATACTGGTCCATTTTTGCAATTATCAGCAAAAAATTCAAGCATTTTTCCACTGAAAACAATTGTAAGAGTATGTAAATAAGTATTCTAAATCAATTGAACATGATGGCTTGCACTCCAATTGATTAGTGAAGTAAAAAAGAGAACATATGATATCACATATGTTTACTATAAAAATTAAAAATTAATTGGTTGTGCTCCCTGACTTGTTTTCATCCAAATCCAAAAAATCCACCTTTCAACAGCCTCTTAGACATGAAATTTATTAACTTTTTTTTTTTTTTAGTGACCACTAGATGCCTCCCACTGTCAGCTAAAAAAGATCTTGTCTAGTTTCAGTCATGAACATCTATCTAAATTGTGACACCTGACATTAGCTCTCTGCTCAGCTAAGTACCTCTGGTCTCAATCTGTCTTCCTCTTTTCTGACCATACCCTGAGAGTGTATCCAAACTACATAATTAGATCACCTAGATATTGTTTTAACAGTCATGGCTCTGTCCAATGGAACCCTGAGACTTGTACTTTGGTGAAGCCCTTGTCTTCTGGAAATCTTTAGTGCTGCACTTCAGAGGAATGTGCTGTAAGTTTTAAGCACTTCAACAAAGACTGGTGGATTCCCTAGGATGGAACCATTACAGTTAAAATGCAATCAAAATGTTGCAACACTGAAAGGCAAATGCACTCTTGGAGTCCTTAAGCTTTCACTTGTAGTTTATATTTTGTCTTCTACCAAATTCTGATTTCAAATGCCTGCGGCAACTTTCATTCCAAACCTGTATTCTAAATAAACTTTTTTTCTTTGCCTCCAAACTCTCTCAAATGTCCTCTAGGGGTTGTGGGAGAATTTTTGCAATTTTTTCTCTGGCTCCTGGGACATTTTAATTCCAGAAGAGGCCACCTTTAAGCAACAGGGAGCAACAGGAAATGGCTGGAAGTGTTCCCCTCTTTTTTTTTTTTAAAGGCTTTTCCTGGTCCTAAAATGACCCAAAACACCAAAAAAGGTACCAAAATGACCCCACATCCCCTAGGGAGACATTGGGGGCAAAATATGGCCTTGGGGCCAAAGAAATAGCTGCATACAGTACACAGGCTACACTTTGACTGCCTTTGCTGTATGTAATGTAATAAATATTTACATTTTTTCCCTTATCCTGACAATAAGTGTTGTGACATACCAGAATCTCTGCCTCCAAGACTGTCAGCTTCTGTGAGATTCTCCACTAAGCCCATTTTTCCAGGGTTTTTTTTTCCTGCAAGGCTTTTCTTTCTTTCTTTTTTAGCAAACAATACATTTTCTGAATGCAAAGTTCATTACATTTGTGAATAACTTTCAGAAAATGTTTTCAGGTAAGTCTCAAACTTTGAAAAATCATCAAAATATTTGAAATCCTCATAATCTCACTGAAGATGAAGGAAACTTTTGGATTTTTTCACCTCTACCTGCATGAAGTAATAAGGAAACATGTGCATCTCTCATCTGTGCTAATCTGCCAGAAATAATGACAAAACCTTGTTCCCACCTCTTGGACTAGGGATGCAAAAAATATTTGAATTTTTTTTAAAAAAAACACATGTTTTTCATGAGTTAAGAAACCCTGATGAGAAGAATTGTGGACTGATGAAAATCTTTGCCGTTTGGGACTTATTCTGTGTAAAATTCACATGTGGTTGTGGAAAACGGAATTATCTGCATGGAAAATAATATTTCAGTGGAGAAATACTAATTCCTTCATAGAACATCTTGTTTTCTGCACAGAAAATGTTGTAATTGGGGATTTATTCTACATAAAAATTGTGCAAGGATAAATGGATAGAAAACAGTATTTTCTGTGCAAGATTTCTGCATTGAAATATTTTCCAGACAGAACATGCTGTTTCCTGTGCATAAAATGCAGTTTTCTGTACAAAACAATCATGTGGAAATTTTGCACAGAATAAATCCCAAATTGCAAACAGCCTTCAAAAACTTTGTCCATTTCTACACCACACCATGATCCCACGATGTGCCAGTGTCATCCCGGCAATGCCACTGCCAGATGGGAGCAGGACCCAACTACTCCCCTCTGCACCTGGCTGGCTGCTAGCAGATGGGTAGCATTAGCAACATACTTCTTCCTTCTGCAGTGCGGAAATGGCCTTTGTGCTTTTCAAAGGCATTCTCAGAGCAAGATGAAAATTGCTGAAATTACTCATTGCTACTTTTAAGAACAAACTTAGAGAAGAGTTGCATCCCTATGACTGACTTCTCAGAGCAAGGAGGGTGAACGGCCCTGAAACTCCTGCAAGTAATGTAATCACCAATGCTTTGGAGAAAGAAAGAAAAAGGAAAGAACAAGTGGCCTGCAAATTTGGAGAGTCTCCAGTTCTCCACACTGGCAAGCAAGAAGTCATTAAATTCAGTCCATCCCCCATCCTTTTTTTTTTTTTTTGGAGAATTAAAGGGAAGGATCGATAGATCCAAAGGACAATCTTGCCTCCAGGCAATATTCAGACCTAGCAAAAAGGATCCCCTTTCCAACAATGAAGGTGATAGGTTTTTCCTTTCTTCCCATGATCACTCGCACCTTCCATGAATACATTTGGGATTGGAGACTGAGCTCTCAAGATGCTATTCAATGTACAGTACCCTATCCACAAAAGGGGTTCAATACCTTGAATAACTCCTTTAAAATTTGGAGTAAAATTGGAAATGGGTTCACTACCCAACTTATATAGGAGCCACCAGCCACTATCTCCTTCATGAAAGCTTATGGGAACAGAATCTTCTGCAGGGGGACAACAGAATTTGGAAAATCATGTTTAAAAAATAATTAAAACTAGGTTGCCACGCCCCTCCCTCAAATAGTTACTTACACTTACCATGTTAAAAAGAACTCTACAGTTTGTCATCTTTCAAAAAATAAAACGGTTACTTTTAATTCTTTTTCCAAAAAATCTGAATGCTACAAAGCTATTGTTCGGTGGTGCAAAGTACACTTCCCTCTCTTCCACCTTTTTGCTTCCTCCCACAACAGTTCAAGGCAGCATCAGAAACCAGCATTCAAACCACATGATAACACCAGTATACCATTTGATGAGCTACACCCTCAATATCTATAAAGGTAATGGCATGTACAGTTATACCACAAAGGAATGAAGTTATCTCTTATCAGATTACGGTCACAATGTAGTTTGGTAACACCTTCCTTACTGGGAAAGGGAACTAATTACAGAGAAACAGTTATGTGTAACTAGTTAGTACTTCTCAGCTCTGAGAGACAGTAAATGTTGCCATTGACAATTAGGGTGTACATAAAATGAACGTTGACCCTGGGCTAGCACCAAAATCTCTTCCTCTGGAAGGACTATAGTGCACAGATGGATTATAGTAGCAGCCCAATAGTAGAGGAGCATTAATCTATAGCAACATGTTAAGGTCTCTGGATTAGAGTGTAATGACATAAACGATTCAATTAATAAGGCCTAGAGTTGTTCAGAAAGAGACACTGGGAAGTAACGAAGGGTGATTGGTCAAAGTCAGTGATTAACATGAATATGTAAATAATTCAATAATAAAGCATAGAATTTCTCAGGAGGAGACACTAGGAAGGCAGGCAAGCAGGCAGGCTGGCTAGGGTAAGTGGGCAAAAGACTGCTTAACATGAATATGTTCAAACAAAAAATGGTCCCTACTCTCAGTTGTAAAAGCAGAGATATATTGAAACACAGTTTAGGATGAAGTTGTTGAACTCTGAACATTTTCAATAGGACACTTGCATGCATAAATAATTTATATATTAGACTCTTCTTTAAATAGCAACAGCTAACTATATTACATGTGGATAAATGGAAAAGCTGAAACAGGAATGAAGGTTAATTACAAAGTACAGCTGACTAATTAGGAGAAGGAGACTGAGAGGAGCTGTGCCAAGTCAGGTTTGCCTTGTCCCACTGATTTGTCAATGACTTTGAACTCTTACACTAAACAGTGAAATTATGGAATTCTATGCATCATAACTTAGAAGTAAATTTCACTGAGTTCAATGGGGATTACTCCCAGATAGGTAGGGACAGGAGCCTAATAGGAGAAGCATTATTTTCAGGTCATCACAAATGAGGAGACATGGGCTTTGTCCAATACCCAGTGGTGCTCATTATAAAAATGGAAAGTACAACAATATACATTTATTTCCCTAGTGTATATCCACTAATTTTGCATTCTTCAAACTTGCAAGATTGCCAAAATGTGTATTATTACCAAACTATTCTTTTAAAATTATGATTGCAGCAAACTGTGGAAGAGAAAGTGGTGAATCAAGATGATTCTTGGGAAATAGTTGACAAGCTATGGCACATCCTGATAGTTCCCATCCTTTCCCACAAGAATTCATGGGGGTATGGCACAAGTGATACGATCAGGTTCAAAAGCCCCTAATACGTTTTTTTAGAGATCCAGTGTGGTACAGTGATTTGAGCATTGGACTATAACTCAAGAGACCAGGAGAAAGGCAAAGACAAACCCCCTCTGAACAAATCTTGCCAAGAAAACCCTGTGACAGGTTTGCCTTAGGGTTTCCATAAGTTGGAAATGACCTTCAATGCACACAACAACAACATATTCATTCCAAAATCTCTATTTTGCTTTAACATTTGAGTTAGTATGGAGCTGGTTATAGAAGGGAAAACAGACTGTGATGTCTATCCATTTTTTAAAAAAACGTTAAGGACAAAAGGAGAGGTCCCCACTTTCAGTGGGATCTCTAGAATATAGAAATAAAAATAACCTATTTTCCACGTAACTCCTAATGCAACCAAGTCTGTGGTCTAGATATTGAATACTCAGGTCCTAACATGACGTATGAAATATTAATTGCATCTATGCCACATTTGTATCCAACACCTTAACAGATGGTGAGAGATAAATGCATGAAGATTCTGGAAAACCCTCAATCAAACTCTGAAGAGGGTAAATAACTCCTCCACTTCACTGATTAGCAATCTAATCCAGGTCTCTAAAGAATAGATCCCTAAGAGATCTCACAGTTCACTTATCTCTGTTGTTGGAACTGGCAGTTTATTTATGCCTATGCTTGCCTTCCTTCTTTTGGGAACAAGTTACTTTTCTCTAAGAGCAGCAACATCCTACTATTATTAAACAGCTTGGTCAGCGATCTTTGGGGTAGACTGTGAAGCTAAGAATGTAGTATGAATATTATCAAAATGTTTAAGGCACTTGAAAGATTAACTAGTATTATTCAGCACAAGTTTTCAAATACTTCAACTCCCTTCAACAGACACAGAATATCTAATAAAATTTGTTAGTTTTTAAGATGCCACAAAGACTCTTTATTGTTTTTGCTGCAGTAGATCAACATACACAGATAGATCACAAAAAATTCTATCAAAATGTTTGTTATGCTTTTGGTAGATTTTGCAGGTACATTTAAGAATATTTAGGTTAGCTCCTTAATTGTATTGACAATTTAAATAGACATGAACAAAATGATCTGTCTAATTAAAAATGTGCTAATTTTGGGGAAGACAATATTTAGCTTTAAAAAGTAAGTTTGTGCAGCGATTAGGAAATAATAGTGAGCATTTATCAAAGTCAAGCCTCATATTATGGTTTCTTGGAAAGGTTTATTAAACTTTCTTATCCCTCTTATCAGTGATGAAGAGGAACAGGAACAAAGGCAGCAGTGTCAGTCCTCAGAAAAAACACAGGTGACCTTGGACGAATCAGCACATGGACTGGTAAAACTCGCCAAGTCCACTGACCATTACCCCTTCCTTTTGGACCCCATGTGAACCAATGAAACTGCAGGTCATAGCTTTCAGAATATCACAAGGGATTACAAGGCTCTGGGTAGAAACCTAAAGAACTTTGATGCTCAGGTTGTCATTTCATCTCTCCTCCCAGTTGAAAGACCTGGCCCAGGAAGGGAGGGAAGAATAGTGAAGATTGACACCTGGCTCCACAGATGATACCTCCAGGAACAATTTGGCTTCTTGGACTATGCTTTGTGGTTTCATGAAGATAGACTGCTAGCAAGTGATGGATTGTACCTCAAAGCATTTGGCTGGAATGTTTTTGCTAAGATCTGATGTGATCAAGAGGGCTTTAAACTCAGTTGTGTAGGGGAAGGAGACAGTATTTTTGATGGCAGGAATTCATCAAATGTTGGAGATAATAGCCCAAATGTTACAGAGAAAACTGGACAAACAGTTCAAAAACCCAACCATGGGAACAAAAACAATATCTTAAGTAGCTAGGGGGAATGATCCATATTCTTAAATTCATGTTCATCAGTCTCTACATTAATGAGCATGTGAAGTAAACAAGATGAACACGTGAACACAGAACATGTGAAGTAAACAAGATGAACTTGAACTTTTAACACAGTAAAGAAAATTTGATGTAATAGGCCTCACTGCAACCTGGCAAAATGAGTCTAATGACTGGAATATAGTAATGAGGGGTATGACCTATTTCAGAAAAATAGTCTGAATAGCAAAGGACCAGCATTATATGTCAAGGATATTTACACCTATGATCCATGATTTAAATCCTGGAAGCCAGGTTGAGAGTATATGGGTAAAAATTAAAGGGGATAGAAGTAATGGTGATGCTATT
The DNA here is from genome assembly GCA_948474755.1 of Ctenosaura bakeri. Lineage (NCBI taxonomy): Eukaryota > Metazoa > Chordata > Lepidosauria > Squamata > Iguanidae > Ctenosaura > Ctenosaura bakeri. The sequence continues at coordinate 68,812 of CAOLHI010002914.1, forward strand.
GTGGGGGTCTTTTACAGACCCCCAAGCCAGACTGAGGACCTGGATGATGTTTTCCTGAAACCAAATATTCATAAAAGAGAGATGGAGAATGGAAGACTTCAACTACACTGATATTTCTTGGAAATCAAACTTTGCCAAAAATATATGACACAACAAATTCCTCATTTATCTTGCAGACAATTTCATTTTTCCAAAAGGAAGAAGTGGCAATAAAGGGAACAGCTCCTTTAGATCTGATCCTAACTAGCAGTGGTGTTCTAGATAATGGGGTAGAAGAAGTGGCATAATTTTGTATGAATGTCCATGTTCTTCTGGCATTTGTTAAACTGTGGAAAGGTGAAGTCAAGTGTAGTCAGACACGCATTCTGGACTTTAAGAAAGCCAATTTCAGTAAACTTTGGGAAATAGTGGGTGTAATTCCATGGTCAGGAATATTAAAGGAGAAAAATAGGAGTTTCTTAAAAGTGAGATATTGAAGGTGCACTTTCAAACAGTTCTAACTAGAAGGGAAAATGGAAAGTGTCTTAAGAAAACAGGATGGATGATTAAAGAACTTTCAATTCAGCTAAAATTCAAAAGGGGTGTATACAAGAAATTCAAAAAGGGGAAAATCACACAGAGGAATTCAAACCAGCCAGCATATACAGGGGAAAAGTTGGGAAAATGCAAAATGAGCTCAGATTTGCTAGAGAGGTTAAAAAGAATAAAAGCGAGCTTTTTCTGGTTATGTCCATAGCAAAAAGAAAGAACAAGTAAGTGGCAGGGCCACTGTGTGGAGCCTTAGAAAACCCAGTGATAGATTTGCCTTAGGGTTGCAATAAGTCAGAAACGGCTTGAAAGTACACAATAACAACAAAAGCATAGTCATATGATAAACAGCCAGCACCAGGGTATTAAGAGTGAACAGTTTTATAATATCAACTCCGTGTTTGACTATCTCTATTTCATTGTTCTAAACTAATCCAAAGATTTATGAAAGTCTCCTTAAAGCAGTATACTTGGCAATGCCTGAGTCATTTAAAACCAAGCTAAATAGAGAACTTGCTAATATACTGGAGGGAACAATCTGACAAAGGAGAGAGAGAGCAGACATCTATGGTCTAATGTATCTTTTTTAGTATCTCTTGTAGCATCTGATTCTGCCACTAAGAAATGAAATAGTAGCTCACTTGAACAGCAATAAGAGGAGAAATGAGGGTCATATAGACCCTCATGTTGGTTCAATGAAGAACTTTTAACACATGCTTTAGAAGGATGTAATTTTGTTATTACTGGTGTGTGTTTGTTTAACATGCTGTTTAGAAGCAATATAATTATTTTGTAATGTTTTATTTTAATTATTCTTTAGCAGGCTGTCTTCTATGTTTCTTGTGAAGACCCTAAGCTAGACCAAAATACAACAAAAGAATGAAGAATGACTGTCAATGGCAACAGTTGGAGTGTACCTCAGTTGCTGTTTACATAGGTTATCATTAATATAATTTAGTCATACTTAGAGGAGATCCATTCAAGTAATGGGGCTTAAGTTAGTCACTCTATTGAGTTCAGGGGGCATACTCAAAGTACAAATATGTATTGCTAAGTATGATTAATGTGGGATCTGGCTTCCACCCTATGTCTCTGCAATAGGATGAGTGACCCTGTGCAGCTATTTTAAAATATTTGGGATCTGCAATTCAGGTGTGAGGGAGATAGCTTTGGAAATTAATCTCATTATAGTTGCAATAAACCGAATCTTAAGATGTTCCCTAAATGACAGCAGTTTTCAAGGAACTTTGATTTCTGTCTTATTACAATAAAATATTGTGATAGCAAACTATTACTAAGATAAGGAACATTATCCATAGTGAAGAAGAGTATTGATATTGTTTCAGCATTGATTTCTAGAACATGCTACCTATGTTTTACACACTTCTGCCTCAGGCATTTCTTCCTTTTCTCCCGTCTTCTCTCTCTGCTGCAGCATACATGCTAAAAACATTTCCATTGCTTGTGCCCATCTTGAAGTTTACAATGGTCAGGTTACCTGCAGAGGGAGAAGTCTCACATCCTCTTCATAACTGTATATAACTTCTACCAGTCATAGAGGAATTACATTTTTAGGGAAGGCACTAAAGAGTAAATATCTTTAGGCATCTTAAAAACCAACAGTGTTGTTGCAGAAGCTTTTCTGGACTGGTCCTTTTGATCTAAAAAGTTATCCTTAGCAGGGAGTATTTGTGAGCCGTAAGGCCAAAAGGCCAAGGAAGACAACAGGAGATGTGCCATTCAGGCAGCATTCTCTAATGTGTGTCTTCACCTGATCCCCAAAAGACTATAGTTCAGATACCTTTGTCACATCTTTTGCTGTTTATGAAAACAATGACTTAAATTTGTTAGCTCCATTCAACTGTTGTGCCTAATTATGGTGGAACAATAATTGCCAATACAGGTCTTCATATTTTGTTAGACCACTTCTCAGAAACCCTAACCAGAATGTCAAATAGTTAGGGATTCTAGAAACTGTATTCCAACAGCATCTAGATTTAGGAGCTACAGGAGATTACTGCATACTGCATATAAGGGCCAAGCACATCAGCCTTGGCATCAAAATTCAAGGCCTGTAACCCATTTAGTATCTCACTTTTCCAAATTCATGCTAATAGAGTAGATGCTTATACTTCTGCCCAATCAAATGTGAGTGGAATTTCAGATATCCCACTTAACACACTGGGCAGGGCTTTCACATATATTGTCATGCTGCTTACACATGCTGACATGCCCTATTTGGGACTAACATCCGAATAGGACTGCTTATAGATGGAAAAGAAATAATAGAAGAAAAATGTGAATACTATGATGGAGCTTCATGTAGACAAAACTTGTCATTTTAGTCTAATTTTAATCATCTGTCTTAAACAATAACATAAAGGATATTTAGAAAAAAATAGAAATGGAAGAGTAAATGACTGACAATAGTATTCAGAATTTTACCTGGTTTACTGACATGCTTTTTAAAATCTATTTCTGAAAAAGCTTGTATAATCTCTTGCATAAGCAGAAGCCCAAAAGCTACTGTTAAAGTCACTATGCACAGCATTGTTGACCCAGATACATACACGTGTGCTTTTTTTTTTCAGAATAATGCTAGCATTTGTTTTGCTGCCATCATACTATTTTAGATTCAAGCCACATTTTTTTTTAAAAAAATGTAAATTTTATGAGAAAAAGAAAACCACCCAAAACTTCAGATATTATTTCCTAGATATTAAGTACTGGAATCAACCAACCTCTTGGATCCAAGTGGAATTTGGCCACTTTGAAATGATTCAGAATCTTTCCAAAGTGAACTGGGCTTCCTTCTGAGGGCAATGTTGCAGAAGCTAGACCCCACTCAAAACATTGTTTAGGCACTAGAGTTTTTGTGCAACTTGGCAGGTATAATAACCTCTTGAGTGGACACTAAGCATTCCAATTTTATCTAACAAAAAGATATTTTGTTAGATATTTTTGGGATTTCCCAAGATAATATTTTGCAAGTTGATAGAGACTGACCCCACATCAGTCTTAGCAGAAGAAGACTATTTTTGCGACTCCAAATTGGAGTCCAAACTGAATCTGAGGACCTGGACACACCCATAGCAATTTGCCTTTCATATAGTTCATTAAATGCACTATACAATATTAGGTTAAAAATAAAAAAAATACAAAAGGATAGTAATAGGTATCTCAGACTTCTATACAAAGCACAAGGGTACACTAAATACACAGTAATCATTCACTAGCAATCATTTCCTGCTATGTTAATTTATATTGTCATGATCACATCCTACTGCTTGCAATTTCATTTCATTCTGGTTAATCACAAAGCAACCAAGGTGGCTATGTATGCAATTATTCCTGTGTCTTGAAACATTTTTTAATTCACCCAAGCATTTTACTTAATTAAAAAGAAGTCAATAGGTTTTCATGGCTTTATTAATATTTTTATTTTATTATTATTTGTATTTTTATCATCAGTAACACTGCCTATTTATTGTATGTCATTATAATCTTATTCAAAGGGCCTTAAAGCTTTATTACAGTGTTGTAAGTTAATGGTGAATTAGGACATTGCACAATCAAAGTTGTAGTCTTTCACATCTCAGGACATGAGTTTGGAGGGGGCCAATCTAAAATTATAATTTTCATATTTGTCTGTTCATTTTAAAATACAGAAACACATTCAAAACTACCCAGTGCCTTTCTTTCAACTAAAAGCTGAGATACATTATTCCTTTTGAAGCACATATTAAGTTCTACAAACTAACTGGCCTTGCTGATCAGAAATCTAATTTTACGTGTCCATGAATAAAAACCCACCCATAGCAAAGCACTGCAGCTCCATGATTCTATGTTCATATTATTTTCTGTAACGCATTCATTTACTACAAAATATCAGGCAGAAAGCAATTGCACAAATACGCATATTAGAGTTGATATATTTTTCCCTCTCCTGTTCTGTAGGACAGAGAATTCACTCATAATAGACATATTAGGATATTTTATATTATTATTGTTAATACAGATAGAGCAAAAGGAGAACTGAGCAAGAGAAAGAGGCAGCCAGTAAACAAAAACACCAGCAACAGAGAAACAGCTGAAGCAAAGAACAAGCAGAATAGCTATGGAGAATTCATGTCCACAGATATAGTTCTGCACCAGTTATACAACTGCCAAAATCCCTTTGCCCAATATGGCTTGGCAGAAGATATATAACTGTCAACCTTTGTGCCCTTTATTGATTTTATACACTAGATGCGACAAAAGATGTATGGGCACTGCCAAAATCAAAGCAAACCAAACACCAACCCACAGTCCCATGTCCTCTTTCCAGAGCTTTGAATGCTGGTGATGGATGTTGGGAATTGGAGTCCAAAAGTGAACATCTCCAAAGCCTGATCTCTCTTTTCCCTTTGCTCTCCAATTTGTAAGGGAAGTTCCTTGTAAACTATAGCCAATAGCATGGGGCTGAAAGTGATAAATTCCAGATGTAGCAATCAGCTCACGTGTTTTTATTTACCAGATGTTAAAAGAGGAGGGGGGAGAAAGAGATACTTTGTTGTTGTTATGCATCTTCATGTCAAATCCAATGAATGGAAATCCTATTTTCGGCTTTCATAGCAAGGTTTACTCAGAAGAGGTTTGCCACAGCCTTCCTTTAAGGGTGTAAGAATGTGATTTGTCCAAAGTCAACCAGTGGGTTTCCATGGTTCAACAGGGATTTGACCCCTGGCCTCCCAAGGTCTTGAGAGCCAGTGTAGTGTAGTGGTTTACATGTTGAACTATGACCCTGGGTACCAGGGTTCGATTTCCCGCTTAGCCATGGAAACTCACTTGGTAACCTTGGACACATCACTTTCAACCATTGTGGGAGTCATTGGACTGTCCAAGTGTCAGAGTAAGTGCTTACGATGTAGTGTATCAAAAACAGGAGATATACAAAGCGTGAGGAAAGATCTGCCATCCTTTTCTTAGGACTTCAGAAAAGTGTGGTTCAATTGCATAAGAGTCAGATATGTCCATAGAGAGGGTTGGCAAGCTTTCTAATATTGAGAAAATACATTAGAAAAACTGAAAAAATAACTTGCTGAATATTATTTTTAAATACCACCCACATTTTGTATAATTAGTGCTCATACTCAAGCCTATACATATGTTGTGATGAACTGCATGATCAGATGTGACACCCACTCCCAAGGAAGACAATGACTGCATAGTTGGAAAGAAAAGGCCACAACTTTACTGCCTACAGAAACAGATTGGATTGGTACACACAAAGGTATGGATCTGGGCATTGATCAACCCACATGTTGACCTATGAGCCCAAGCCTTGGGTTGAAAGCTGGAATCCAAGGAATGACAGGAGGGAATCATCCAGATCCTGCCACCAGGGGAGGGGGCATGACACATTTCCTCCCAAGCTGGGCATGCCTGCCAGCACCATGCATCCCCTTCATCCCAGTTAGTCCCCCATCCTACTAATGCCAGGTGGCACTTAGTACCTATTGTCTAGGTTCGAGACCCACACAGCTGCCCTACAAGTTGTGACATCGATAACAGTAGACATAGTGCCTTATACCATAACCTCTTAAACAAGAACATACCCACAACAAAAGAGGTGTGTGGGCTGGACGCTGCGACAAAGAGATTGGCCAGCTACATAAATACTCTGGAGTCCAACCTGAGTGAAGCCTGCAAGCTCTCACTCAGGGCCGGCTCAGGCAGCCAATGAATTCAAAGCAGCATGAATTCATTGGCTGTCATCAGCAAAGGCCTTTCTGGGGCCACGGGAGGTTGAATGGCCTGGGAAATGGCACTCCACTGGCCAGAAAAGGTGAAAGCAGCTGCCAGTCTATCGCTTGCCTCCTGATCCACAATAGTAACACACGGTGCACTGCACAGCAAACTTTTTCACTTCACTGTTAATACTTAGAGTACAAATTTGGCAAGGTTTTCTTGGAATTGCTTTGAATTTAGGTAGCTATGAGCAACCAAAAAAAGAAAAAGAAAAGGAGAGAGAAAGAGTCTTATGTTAGTTTTTAATGTTATATTGTTCTACTGAACAGCAAATCTATAGTTCTACTACTGCCATATTCAGAATATTTGTCAAGATTTGTTCACATGACTCTCCAGAGAGTCTTCTGTTTCAGGCATAGCCTAGTGAAGGAAATAGAAAAGAAACTGAATCTAGCATTAAACTTCCAGGATCTTGAACACATGGAGCCACTTAAGAATTCTCAGTTGGTCAGTACAAGCAAATTAAAAATCCTTTGCACTGATGCGGAAAATTAATGCATTGCAAATTCTGTTAGAGGGCACACACTGAATCAACATCTTCTGACATATATAGTCTTCAGGTTTATTCCTTAGAGTTCAGTTAAATTCATCAGTGGGGAAAGGATGGAGCCTTGAAGAAATGAGACTCCAGTAGTCCTATTGTATGATAATTTCTGCTTCTCTTCTTCTTATTGGCATGATTTTTATTGTAAGCAATGTTCAGCAATGTCAAAAGTTTGAGAATGGTATCAAACTGAAGCAAAATTCTTGCACCTTTCTTCCTCCCTCCTCTTCTGTATGACACAATAGCATATGGCTACAGAGATGGAAGAAAACACTCCCTATTCCTGTCTTTCTATCATGGGCACGAAGTCTGCGAACAAAGAGCCTTAACTGTATTTTTGCTTAAAGGAAAATATAGGAGCTACCTGTCTGCCTTAGCCAGTTCATTAGACCAACTAGATCAGTATGTGTTCCATTCTGACTGGCAGTGGCTCTCCAGAGTTTCAGGCAACATTTTCCCCCCTAATCTTACCTAGAGATCCCTGGTATTCCCTCATGGTTTCCATCCAAGCACAAACTTGGCCTTACCCTACTTAGCTTCTGAAATGAAATGAGGTGAAATGGGTTCAGATTGGTGGCATGGTTCTATTTGTTGAAAATCTCCACAGAACAAACATTGATTTCATCCACAGGTTTGCTTTGTTATCTAAACTTCATCAGTTAGAGAAAAAGGGTGGAAAAGAATGAACTCCATTAGGTTATTGGTGCTGTTTTATGAACTTGTCAGACAGGTGTAATGGAAATCATTGGAAGAGCACTATATGAGGAGGTTTATGTTATCATGTGTGGGGTTTTTTTTCCCATTATACTGATCTGCTCGGCATGTTTCTCCCAGAAGTCTTTGCACTTTTGGCCTTGGCTATCTTTGCTCATACTTATATAACCTTGGCAGGTAAACATGTTTATCCTCAATACAGCCTCAGAATGGAGGGAAGAATTAATAATAAGCACATGCCGTACAACCCTAGGTTAGACATGATCACTCTGGTATCTGTTTAACATGGTTGTTTAGGTGAGTAAGGAAAAACACAGTTGTATTTAATTAGGGGCACATGTCCAGTACACAACAGGTGTGATTTAGTACATAGCCCAGTAAGACTTTGTCTATAACCCCATTCCCCCAAAACAGAATTGCTCTAGGAGAACTCAGTGCATACCAATACAGGTGGTGAGGGTGCTGCACATTGATGGCCTGAAGTATCTCTGCACATTGATGGACTGAAGTATCTCGGCTTCCGTGCAGCTGAACTGAAAAGTCAGTCTGCTTAGCAGGGTTTTGTAGGTTTTGTAATTGTACCATTTTCACTACCTTATGTCTTAAGAACTGCCTGCTGTATCAATGAGCCTGTTAAATCCTCTAACCCACTAGAGTGTTTATTGTCTCCAAATCCTTAAAGAATTATTTGCCTTTGGCAAAACAACAGGTCAGGTCTGAAGACTGGACGAATTATTTTAATTATATAATGGGTGAAATAGCATGGGCTGGAACATTTGATTTGAAAATTTATTTGACTATATTAAATATTAGAAGTTGGACTATTAATTCACCACCTTCAGGACTAACAATTTAAAGTTGTTTAATTTCTTGAATTATTATTAATTAACTCATTTGAAACATGAGTGCTAGACCGCACCGTGGGATTTACAAAGAATGACCTGGAGGTTATTTCTGTTGACTTCAAGAAAGCATATTTTGTTATCGGCTCCTTCAAAAGTGTTCTTTCTTTGTCCTTTTAATATTGCCTTCCACCATATTAGAATTTTTTGTGTGTGGCCTAAAAAGCTCATAATAGGATTGTTGCCAAGGAATGGTAGGAGTCCCACACCTGGGAACTACCAGGTGTTGAAAGCATGGGATCTCATCTTACAACTACTTCAATTCAGTTTGTCTCTCATCTGCATCTCACCTTTCTTACATTCTTCTCTGATGCCCTCTGCTAACCACCAGTCACAGGATGGCTGTAGAGAGACAGTTTCTGCAGCTAAAAATTTTGGGAGGGATGTTTGTTCTGAGGAAACTCTGATTTTCACAATGATCAAAAAGTGATGTACAATTTAATAAGGTGGACTTATGCCACTTTAAGTCACTAACAGGATGCCAGACCATATGGTGAACTTCAGCATTAATTGTGAAATCTAGTAAGCTGGAGAAATCACCAGAAAAATCTAGTGCATTCATTAGTGAATTAATTCCAAGGTCTGGAAAATAATGGGAGGATCAAGGGTTCAATAAGATAAAAGCACCAGTGAAATTCAACTTCCAGGGGTCTGTCCATATGAATGACATATACCATTCCTGTATTCCTACGATAACAAAGACAATGGCACCAAACTAGGTTCAGATGTCTGGATTGGCCCTGACAAGAATTCTTAAGCTTCCATAAACTGTATGAAAAGTAAGTGGCTGCTCAATGTCTCACTTGTTGATGTTCTAGGAGTTGTTTGATGGAACTGCTGTTGTGTACTGTCAAGCCAGTTTTGAGTTATGGCAACTCTACAAATCAGAGACCTCCAGAAGAGCCTGTTACTTACAATCCTGCTCAAATATTGTGAAATCAGACCATGGCTTCCCCTATTGAGTCTATCTATGGCCATTTCCACATGACATGGCTATCTCACAACAGCAGTGGCTTGTTTCTGGTCCAAAAGTCATGCTATCACATGATGTCATGGCTATCCAGCTGCTATCCCATCTCCAAGCATCCCTAAATTACCATATTTTATTTCCAGAAAAAAACCATTAAGAGCCTCCTTTAGCGCTTTAATCCAGCTTTAAACTGATTCAGTGTGGAACTGTTATAGCACTTGATTGCGCTTCCTGTTTTAACAGCAGTGGGTAGGCTGTGAGCAGGCCCAGCTAGTCCCTCCCTCTGTGACTCCCATGGCATGGTAACTTTGAAATCTGCCACCTCTCTGTGTTTATTTTAAAGTTCTCTTTAGAGTTAAATTTTTTTTATTTTTTTAAAATACATTTTTAAGCATTATAGTGTGAAAGTGCAATAGTGTATTGGCATGTCCTGCTGTTACAACATTGCTGGGCTAGTATGGTTTCCAAAGGGGAAAAAATGCCCAATCAGGGGCGGTGGGGCAGGGTTACAATGCGGCAAGAGAGTAGCCAAGGAGGCTGTCATGTGGAAGGGACACCCATGGAAATACCACTATCAATCCACTTAAGGTGGAAGGGTATGGAAAGGAGCATTCTAACCTGACATCATCACACAAATGGCAATGCCATTTTTGTAATGGTATATCACGCTAATGGCCTCTAGTGTAAAAATGACCTACGTATATTGCAGTCTTCCTCTTTGTCTCCTTCAACTTTGCTAAGTATTATTACCTTTTTCCAATGAGTCATGCCATCTCATGCTGCAAAAGCTTCAGTTTAGTCATTTTAGCTTCTAAGAGGAGTTCAGCTGTGATTTGTTCACTATTCATTTGTCCTTTTGGTGGTCTATGATATCCATAGACCTCTCCTTCAGCATCACATTTCAAATAAGTTTATTTTCTTCCTGTCAGCTTCCTGACGGAATTGTACAGATTTGTATATGCACTTTTCAAGGTCTGTTCTTTTCCACTGTGTAGTTAGCCCATATATTTGCTCTGATGCTTGCACTGAAATATATAGTATAGTAAATGCATATTAAAAATCCTACTGCTGAAAATCGATGATGTAATCCATTGCCTTGGCAGCAAATCACTACACACTTCAGATTTTGCATACAACTCACTACCCCTTCTTTCCTGAGCTCTCTACTTTTCCCTCCAGCATCCCCCATGAAAAGGTTCCTCTCCCTTCACTCCACCATTCCATATCTAGAACTCTTTCCATTCTCAAATCCCTTTGCCAGCTGCTGCATATTCCCTTCTCACCCTGTCCTTCCTATTTTTCCTTTGACTGTGATGGTGTTGAGCTTGTCCTGTGACAAGTTCACAGCAAATTCAGCCGGACCTTCCTGTTAGTGGATCTTACTTTTCTGACCTGGCATGGGGCTGAGAGCTGCTTTCCTGTTTCATGGCAATGGGCAAAATGTGAGTTCTCTCAATTTGCCACCTACTGAGAGGCAGACAGAGGAGAAGGCCATGACAGAATCTCTTTTTTCAAAAAAGGAGATAGGGGTGGAAGAAAGAAGCAGTAAGTGTGCACTAAAAGGGAATGGAGTAGCCAGGAAGAGTTGTGAGAAGGGTGAAGAACATTTCCTGAACATTTCTTATCGTTTCCGTATTGAAGTGTTTACATCCTGCCCTCTGTCTGAAGATTTCAGGGTGATGTACAAAATCATCATCATCATCATCATCATCATCATCATCATCATCATCATCTCTTACTACTACTATTGCTGCTGCTACTACTACTACTACTACTACTACTACTGGTATTCTACCTTACTCCCAATATGGGGCCCAAATGGACCCTCCTGCTACTTACAGGTATTTTTAGTGTATGGGTAATGTTTTCAGTTGGAAATTTAGCTAAATTTAATAATATACAATCAAATTAAATGTACATATACAGTAGTAAATATTTTAATCCATTTTTAAATATTTTGAGGATAATTCTATCAAAATCTCTTTTGTTAGAATTAGCCCCAAAATGTTTAAAAATGGATTAAAATATTTAAAGGGGGGGGTTAGCACTTGGCCAGCCTGAAAAGAGGGGAACAGCTCAACTGCACTTGGCTACTCTTGTCACAGGGTAATAATTATTACATTTATTTTTAACAACTATTTACTGGGATTATTTTTTACAACTTGTACTCTGTGAGTTATGGGGTATTTGCTGACCCCAATGAAAATTCCAATGTTAGGGTGAGTACACAGTTTGTCTGAGTGAGAATTCTAATTCTTCCCTCAGTAATAGAAGTTTGTGTATCCCCAAAGTGCAGCCAATTTATCAAATTTCTGAGCATATGTCTCTGCTTCAGCACATGATGGTTCACCAACAATATGAACACATACATTGTGTTGGTTGAAACAAAACAAAACAAAAATCCCATGGCAAAAAGCAACAGAGTTCTTGGGACATTTTTCCACAGCTTTATTTTGTTGTGGGGAGGGCTGAGGGACCCCAAACAAACTGTACTTGACAAGTGGCTGAAATCTGGAGGGTTACTTGTTTCCCACTGTTCAAGTGACAGTGTTGCAAATGCCTATATTGTAGTATGGATGTAAATCCTTAATAGTTTTGTTTTGCACATAAGGATGGATAATAAAAGTAGCTTTCTCTCTAATGCAGGAGAAATGAATGTTCTTCCACAGAATTCTCCCTATATTCAAATGTTCTAAAATTCTGTGCAGGCATTATTTGGTGGAGAAGAGCACACGCTTTTTTCTTAACAAAAACAAAAAACTGTCTTTTGTTTATATATTTTCTATGCAGAAACAGGTTTTTGTATGTGGAAGAAATTTTTGCTCTATTATTCTCTCCAGAAGGGTTTCTTGACTGTCAGAAAAGCTGGTTATCTGATCTGGGCACAAATAAATATGAATATTCTTTCTTCCCCTATAGCAGTGGTTCTCAACCTTCCTCATGCCGCGACCCCTTAATACAGTTCCTCATGTTGTGGTGACCCCCAACCATAAAATCATTTTTGTTATTATTAGTTAGTTAGTTAGTTAGTTAGTTAGTTAGTTCCAACATCAAATAGATTGGAAACACTGCCCTAAATCACTGCTCTGGGTAGACTTCTAATGCCCAAAAACTGGTAACCCTTCCCCCTTTTTTTAAGCACAGAAAGCGTCCATCAATGCCAGAATTAAGGCAGTAGTTCTAGTTCTAAATGTTGGGTTTCCACAGTTCAAAAAGTCAGTCACTCCCAAAGGCAATGTCGAAACAGCCCACATTTTACACGAGGCGCAGGGAGAAAAGGACAGGGAGAGAGGAAAGATGGTGGCGGCATAAGCAGATGTGTTTTGTTTCCCTCCCTCCCTCCCTTAAAGGGAGTGCGGACGCTGAACATATAAAAAGCGAGGAATGCAAGACAGTCAGGGCGAAGAACACAACACATGCATGTGGCAAGCGCCAAGGGTCCATGCACAACAAAAGCGAGAGGAGACAGTCATCCTGGCTATTTCTGCACTAGACTGTTATAGCACTATTATTCCACTTTCACTTTCCCCATCCTATGGAATCCTGGGGTTTGCAGGTCTCCTCTCCTCACCTCCGCCTTAACGCTCTGGCTCCAGCTCTCTCCTCTCGGTGTCCTCACCTCTGCCTTAACATTCAGGCTCCAGCTCTCTCCTCCCGCTCTCCGCACCTCCAGCTCCACCTCAGGCTCCTCCAGTGCTTTCCCACCAGGCAGGGAAAGACGGGGAAACGCCCAGCATGCCTCCTCTCCTCTCCTCCCAGCACAGGGGTCTCAGAAGCACTGCTCCCATTGGCTGTGAGGCCACCTTCTTTTAAAAGGGGGGGCAGGATTGAGAAGCGGCGACCCCTGTGAAAGGGATCCCGACCCCCAGGTTGAGAACCACTGCCCTACAGTGTAAGGTCTACTTCTGTGTAGATTCTGCAACAAAATATAGCATCAAGTTTAAATGGCATTCAGCATTCTCAAACGTCCCTAGATCTATGGGGGATTTCCAGGTTTCAGTATCTTCAAACTATGGAAAAGAGAGGTACACAGGCACACACACACTCTTTTACTGTTGTTATGATAGATGAAAGATGCTCTGGCTGCAAAAAGACTGCACTGACTGCAAAAAAGAAACACTCACAACACAAGTTGTGAAGATTGGGGTCCGACATTTTGTTCAGTAGTTAGTTCAGCAAAATATCTATCTCCTCCTTGGATGGAAATTAGTTTTTCTACACTGCTTGTCAGTTTTAAGCTTTTTTCAGAAAAGCTCAGAAAAAACAAAGGCAGTAGGAATCTCCCAGAGAAAACCCACCTATGAAATTCTGTCTCCACAGCCACCCATCCAACCATTGCATCATTGGTGAGGGATGTGCTCCACTCCAGTTTTATTTGCACTGCAGCTCCTATCTTCTCCCACTATGCCCTATGCTGGCTAGAGCTCACTCCTGCTCCTAAGGCAAGGAAGGAATGTCTTTGTCCCTTTCCCACTCTGACACCTGGCCAGTGGTGCTAGTCTTATCCTCCAACATTCACAGATGAAAACCAGGACACATATGGCAAAACCACATCACAGTGGGTTAAGACGGTGAAAATCATTGATGAGAAAGAGCAGACAACCTAGGAGAGGCTGCAGCAGAGTGCTTTTAACTGATGAGCCTACTGATAAAGTTAAGATTCTGCTCCTTCCCCTCCCAACATTGAGTTGAGTGTGAATTACTTTTGCATTTTGAACTGAGTTTGTAGCAATTGAAGTAAACTGATGATGAAGGGGGAAAGTGGAGGAGGAGGACAGAGAAACCAGAATATATTAAAAGCAGGGGGAAAGTGGGATGACAGAGGATTAGTCAGGACTGTCCCTGACAAATTGGGACAGTTGGAGGGTAGATATTTCTCAACTAAACTTTATTTTACCATCATTCCTCCTGTAGTTGCTAAAGTTGAACAAGATCTTTGTTGTTCCCCAGTTCACACAAAGAGGACTCCTATTCAACTTGGAGCAGCTACAGGAGGAGTGGTGGTAAAATACAAACTGGATTCATCACACATGTGGAATGAATCCACTAGCTGCTCCTGCCATGCAGTAGGCAAACATTCTCTGAAATGCTTAAGTAAGTATACTGATTATTACTATTTAACAAACTATAGCCAGGTTTTATATTGGGAGAAAGAGTGGTCAGTGCTTTGGCCTAGGATGCTAGGTACCGTCTGACACCTCCAGCATTCTCTATGACTCTTTCTTCTTCTCAAGACCATGTCTAAACAATTGGCCTCATCCTTTGGACTTACCTACTTTTTCCCACCATCCACTCCTTTTTTGTATTGTCAGACAATGAATGAAGATAAAATGTTCCGGAAAACCAGGAAACTTAAATACTGTTTAGTTGTGTGTTGGCTAGTCCTGATAATAAAGATATCACCCCACTGTGGACTTAAAATGTTATTGTCTTGCAAATTGTGTGGCCCCAGGTGTCACTGAACTTTGGTTTGCTGACTTTCTCACCATAAGGTATAGAGACTGGGACTTGATGTTCAACAACATTGGGAACACTGAACAATGCATACCTCTATTCTAAACTCAACAATGAAATAATAAGACCAGACACAGAAAACTCGGTTTAAAAAGAGCCACTTCATTTGGCCCAACCCATTTAAGTTGTGTCGGATTAGAAATGGAACAAGAGCTGGGAGAAACCTTATGTAGGTCCAGCTGAAGTCCAGGTGCCACCCAATGACTACCTCCTCAGCCCTCCCTTGAGCAAAACACTTCAGCTCCGAGGGCAATCCAAATACTATTGGTTATTCCCCAGCCTAGCATAATTGGAAGGAAACCTAGGAACTCTCATCCAAGTTATAGAATTATACAAGTGAGAGCCCAAATCCCAGATTAGCCTCAAGGGAAGTCTCCTTCCCCAACCCCCCAACCCTTTTGCAGAACCTACAAGAGGAGGATCCAGAGGCGTATCCTACACCAAAAGGGTGCTAAAGATGATCTACTGAGACTCATATTTTCCCCTGACTACCTGCCAAAGGAGAGCCTATTTAAAGACATTGTGCCCAGACAATTGTCCAAATCCTGCAGATACAGTATGGGATGGGAGGCAGGGAGGAGACAGATAAACAGAAAAAAAAAATCCTATACAGCTCCATAGTTGCCAAAGAATTCTCACACTGAACTGAGGGCAGGAAGGTGGGTCACACTGTGAAGATCCTATCCAAGAGAATACACTTGGGGTGCTCAGGCTTAAACAGCATACTACCCCACCCTTGTCACTTGTTGCCCAATGTCAGTCCCCCATTACACTGGCCTCTCTCATGGAGACCATCAAACAGTTACTTTTCCTGCAGAACACTGCCTCACATATCCAACAAAGCATTCTCTGTATAGTTTTTGAGTAAATCAAACAGTACATATCCATCCATATGCATCCATGTAGGCCATTACAAATTCTCCAACTGTTCTGATTCTGCAGAGATAGTCCTGTTTAATTCTAACTTTTTCAGCTGTTTCACCTTTTCAGCTGCTTTTCAAATGTCCCTTTTTTTCTGTCCTCTCCCTACTTTTTCTTTGCCTTTAGCTTGCTTCAATTGCTGCAAACTGAGTTCAAAGTGCAAAAGCAGTTTGCACTCTTCTAATGCTGCTTGGCCATTTGTGTCCTTGTTTTGATCTGTGAAATGCCAGAGGGTATACATTTTCTTTTTCTTTTCTTTTTTTCCCTTTTTTTTGCAAAAAGATAAGAAGAATAGGGACATCATTCACCTAAAGCCTGTGGTATGGTTAAAATACATGCATGCATACTTACTCACTTTTTCCCACTTATAGCAGGAAACATTCAACAGACCCTGATTATCTTGCTCTGTTGTTTTAAGCAAATCCACCCATATGCCCCCAATTTTGTACCGACGCACCACTGACAGAACAATTAACCCTCCCAAGTGAAAAGCCATCAGTGGAGAAGGTCTCTATTTACCTTTGTTTTTCTCCTAACAAAAGAACTACATCCTACACTCAGTGAATCACCCAAAAGTGGTAATACCACTCATTAAACTTCTTTATTGTCTAATGTGTTAAAAAAAATACACTAAAGAGCAACTGTAAATAAATAATTGCTGATTCAACACAGCTGTCAGCCACTGAGTAATTCCAGCACTGGAAAAGTTACAATTAATGTCAGTAGTTAATGGTCTAAGTGGTGGAGGGGGGAATCATGCAGCAATAAACAAATGCAGTCAATTACAAGTTAAGGGCATCTACAAACGACTGCACTGCCGTGGCTCAGCTGTCCCATTTGCAACCCTGCAATTATGTCTCTGTTGGTCAAAGCAGCAGGGATGTCATTTGTCATCTCAGGGTGTGCTCAAGGGCTGCAAGATTGTGCGGTTTGGAAAAATGCAGCCATAGCAGAACATATGTATAGGCAGCACCATGAAATGAACTGGATATAAGCCAGAATGTTTGGGTTTCTTTTTTAAGGAAGAAGAAAAAAAAAGACCAAGAGAATAGAAATGAGAAAATTCATAGAATACTGTACCCAGCAGACTCTCAGCAATACATCCTGGCCAATTTTAAAGGTCAGCATGACAATAACCTGTCTTCTTTATGGAGCATCTTAATCAGCTTTGAAATGTTTTTTCTTGCTTTGTGAATAATGAATTTTATAGCTCTCAACTCTTCTGCTTACTATGCTTTACTCTGCGATACTTCCCACCTTTGAATCAGGCCAAATAATTCCCCTGTGTATACGCGGGGAATCTAAGCCTCTTTGTTTTTTTGTTTTGCACTTCTAAAGACATAGGATTATTTAAGTCTCCATCTTCTAATAACCATTAAAGTCCAATTTGTGGCTGCCTATATTTAATTTAAGGCATTTTATAGCAGCTCCTCCCTCTGGTTGGCCACCATGCCACATACTATGGCTGCAATCCTGCATTTCAGGATTATAGTGTAAAAGTTATTCTGGCCAAACTATATTATGTCTCTCCATTCAACCTCCAACTCACTGTTTAGCTGCTGAAGCTTCTCTCAGGGTCATTTAGTGGGTGGGGGTGGGGGGGAGTGGGAGAAGTGTCTGGCTATGTCCTCCTAGCCAGGTACAGTAAAATGACATTATTCACTGAGATTTGCTGGAGTTCTCTGGAGATGTCAGTGGGTGATGCCATTGGTCTGCATCTGACTATGGGGACATTGCTATAAGGTACCAATATCTCTGATCTTTCCCTGCTCTCCACCAGCTACTGAATGAAAATGGTTAGCAATATACTACTGTAGTAAAACAGTGAGTTCTGAAAGGGGTTTGGTCATTATGGAAGAAGCAAGATAATACCAACCTCTGCAACAATGCCCCCCCCCGAAAAAAAAGTCATGAAGAGGTATACAGTGGTCTTACACTTGCATATGTCACTAAGAGGATGCCAGCCATTGACACAAGACGCTAACAACTCCATCCCATAAAGTGCAATGTTGGCACCTTTTCAGGACAGTCACTCCAGACACACACACACCACATACGAGAAGGCTTACCACCTCCTTCTCTGGACATTGCCAGAATTCAGTACCAGAAGTTACTGCAAGTCCACTTATTTTTTAAAATGTACTTAAAATAAGGCACATCAGCACACATACCAAGTTGTAAAGCAAAATCTCCTGCAAAAAATGGGAGAGGCGACATGTTTCCCCTCCCCACGGCATGTCATATTGTAAAATCTATGAAAAAAGAGAAGTTTTTTTTTTAAAAAAAATGATATCTTTGGTTTTTATCTGTTTAAATGTTTGTAAACCGCCACGAATCTCATTTTGGAGGGGAAAGGCAAGATAAATGAGTAAATAATAACTATCACCAACACTACCACTGCTGCAACTTGATTTTCCAAATGGTTTCCCATTACCAGGTGCCAATGCCATTGTGGCAGGATATCAGGACTGGATCTACCCTTTGTTTTCTATGAAGAAGACAATTATTCTCCAGTTTTATGTTGTGTTTCAACAGAGACAGAAAGAATAGTCAGGTATGTACAAGCAGCTGTAAATCAAAATATGCAGTTCTTGAACAAATATACTGAAAGTATGTTTGAAGTATTTTTTTTTCCCTTCCATATGAAGTACAGATGTCTATCAGAGCAAGTAAGCTGTAGCTATGTGATAAAACAAATAAGAGGTTGTGCTGCAGGGAGACAGACAGGCAGTACCTGTATTTTCAAAGCTTTTCTGTCAAGACAGCTAAATGCCCTTAAGTAAACAGCCTTGCATTTAGGCAAAATATACTGATAGCTCTCAGACATCTGGTCCACTTAACATGCCCATGTAAACATCTGTTCACATTCACACATACAAATGAGACTATCAGTTGGAATGTCTCTTAGGGCTCTTTTGGACATTGCATTTTTGTATCCTAATGGCAGACATAATAAACAGCATTCAGTTTAAGATAAATGGTGGGTTTTGCCCTGTAAACATGTATAGTTTAGCAGCTAGTCTTTTCTAGATCAAAGACTGAAATTGTGTGGCACTCCAGGCATTGTTGAACTACAGCTCTCAGAATTTTCAATTTTGGCTACACTAGTTAGAATTTTTGGACCTTGGAGTCTGAAAATACTGAGAAGGTTGCAGAATGCTCACACATATTCTAGATTTTGTGTATTACCTTTGAGCAAGCTCTGCAATTATAGGCACTTATGCATGCCATTTACAAACACTTTTTTTCATGATGTAAGAATATGAGTAGAAGAGGCAGAGACACGGTGGTACACTGCCCTCAAAGTATGCAGGTTCATTATAAGGTCTGAAAGAACTCCTGTGCATTTGTGAACCCTCCAAGAGTTCTGCATAGATACAATTGTAAGCTCAGAGGTCTTTCCAGACCTTTCAGTGAATGTTCTTAGATTCTCAGGGGCAAGGGCAGTTTCCACAATATTCGTCTATCTATGAAAAAGGGTTGGATCTCTCTTCATAACATGTCAGTCCCACTGACATTTTGGGCCTTATCATACTACACTGTCATAGCACTATTATTCCACTTTAACTACCATCACAATATTGCATGGAATCATGGGATTTGCAATTTAGGGAAAAGCATTTAGAAGTCTCAGCCAGAGAGCTATAGCGACTCACCAAACTACAAACCCCAGAATTCCTAAGGGTACAACCAGGGCAGTTAAACTGGAATAACTGGAATAATAGTTCTATAACAGTGTAGTGTGATATGGACCTCTGGCTAACTTTTAAAGCATGACTAGCATTGGATTCAAGAATCCCTTAGTACAAATAATGGAGTGCAACTAACTAATGAGGCGGAAGCCATTTCCACACTATGTCACTATAATGCTATAGCAGCAAATTGTTACTGGTCCAAGAGCCGTGCTTCCATATGATGTTGTCACTATCCAGTTGCTTTCTCATCCCCGAGCATTGCCGAACTGCCATATTCTATTTCCAGAAAAAAATCCATTAAAAGCTTCCTATAGTACTTCAACTCCATCAGCCATTGCAGTGCAGTACTATTATAATACTTGATAGTGCTTCCTATTATGGTGGATATGTAGGCAGGCTGTGGATATGTATGCCTTGCTCATCCTTTCTTTGGTGACTCCCATGTGTGGTAACTTTCTATTACCTCTCCCTGTTTATTTTAAATGTCTCCTTTGAATCAAAACTTTTTATTTTTTAAATACTTTTTTTAAACAGTATAGGGTAAAACTGCAATAGTGTACTGGCATGTCATGCTGTTTTAATATTGCGGTGTTAGTACAGCTTAAAAAAAAAAACACTGCCCAATGAAGGGCAGTGGGGCAGGGTGAAGGCAGGGTATGGGAGTGGCCAAGGATGCTGTAATGCAGAAGGAACACCAGTGGCAATCTTACTCCAAGGGAGAAACCCTATCCCAGGGTCTACAATTTTGATATTAAAAAATGATTCTGTGTGCCAGAGAGGTCCCCCGAAGGGGCACGTAGGCAAGCATGGTCAAAAGACTGAAAACCAGGTCAGGCCAGTAAAATTCCCAGTCACGTAGCCCCAGGAGGCCTCAAGATGTGTAAACCCACAATAAACAAAGGGTCCACAGCCCCAGGAAGCTGATTTGAGGGGATTAGCATGTCTGCCCCAAGCTGCGCAAATATTCCATCAGGTGAGGACCATTTACTTGAAGTCACACCACAAACTAACACAGCCGAAGATCCTGAGACTTTGGCAACACCTTGCAATCCCATCACACAAAGGAAATTACCAGTGTGGAGCTTCATGCCCACTGCAACTCCCATTGTTCTCCCCAGGAAAGGATTAGTCCTCCAGGTACTTTTTCCCCTACACATAGTCCTAGTTTTTGAGCAGTTCTTGGATCACCCCCAGTCATCCCAGCAGACCATTTCTCCATCCGTTGAGTGATCCCCTCAGCCCTCTCCGTGCTGAGCCCCACTTCTCTGCTGCCTTCCCGGACCCAGGACTTAAGGAAAAGGTGCAGTATTACCCCAACTACACTCCTTCAATACCCCCTCTCCAATTTCCTCTCTTTTGCTTCTTAATAGCTCTTGGGTACATGTGTGAGTGATTGTGTTACTGTGTGAGATTTTCATTCAATAAAATAATTTATTGGACATTTTTGCTTGGTTTTTGGCTTGGCCTGACCCTGTAAAAACTGGGTAAAAAGACCCCGCTAGGTTACCCTGCCTCTTGCATTGCTATTGCTTGTGCTCTGGCTAGTTTCCATTCCCCGTCACGTGGAGCACATTGAGGGGTCCCCCAAGGGATACAGCAATACCACTATCCATCTTCTGAAGGGGGGAGGGTACAGAAAGAAGATCTCTAACTTGACAGCATTGCCCAAATGGCGATGCTGCCATTATAATGGTATAACGTGCTAATGGCCTCTAGTGCAGAAGTGACCTGAGTCTCATACTTATTGATGGAGCTTCGCAGAATACATGCTATTTTGTACATGAGATGGTTGGTTTAAATGTAAAAAGTAATGGATGTAACCATTTTTCTGTTCACTTAAGTCTCTGGGAGAATTAACATTGGCAAAGAAGATAACATAGGTAAAATTTTCGTATTTGTTCAAGAGAAGATTCCATGTCTCCAGGGAACAATGGAAACAAAATGTTAAAAGAAAGTAAATTTTATTTCCCTCTTCCATTCCCCCTCTTCCATTTTAATCAAGGTATTCACCAAGTTTGCTTTCAAGTCTCTGCTGTCTGCTGTGACACTGGCAACAGAAGGCAACCCTCATTAGACACACAATTCTCCTGCAATATCTCAAATTCTGCTGAACTTTCCCTTTAGAGCAAATAAAGCAGGTAAGCTCAAAACCCATAAAATGTCAACTCTTTAAATGCAGACACTTAAACAAAGACACCTGATGGATTAGTCACTGCCTCCTAAGACATCCCTAAAAATGCAGCCCAAGGAGGTTTCCTTTGGCCGTCGCAGCTTATTCCAAAGTCAAAGTGAGGGAACAGAGGTTACTAGTTTCTCTGTGAAGGTACAATATGCTGAAAGTGCTTGTTATTCCCTAGACTTGCAACTTTACAGTGGTTTTAATACTCCACTAAGGTCATCATATGTCAAGTCAGCTTGGTCTTCTATAGCATCATTTTACTTTTCATTTGAAACTGCCTTAGGCACCCTACTCTAACCAATATTGCTCAGAGAATAAAAGGGAGAAAAAAAGATGGCATTCCCGTTTGTGAAAAAAGCTGTCAAAAATAAATAAATAAAGAGTTGTTTTAGGCTCTACTTAAAGCATGTGTATGTACACACACATGTCTTACCTGAAATCTATACATCCTCACTTTGGGAAGGGGAAAAATAACTATAGCTTGCAAACTTACAAAGGTTCTGTTGATAGTGGTTCTGACTTACTGTAAAAAATGTTCCCTCTTCATTTCTTTCATGGGAAGTTTTATAGGTCAATCATAATGAAAAATTTATGGCAACAGTTTGCAACAATTTAGTGGTCAGTCGAGCAAAACTTGCCTGAGAATGAAATGCCCACAACTTCTCAAGCCTTCATGACTACCACTTTAATTAATGGTGATTGTGGATAAGTCTTTAGATATGTTTTTCCACAGATAATACTTTCCAATATATCACTGTCTGCTCTTTCTAAATCCCTATCTTCTTTTACTATACTTTTTAAAAATCTTTTTTCAAAATCAAATAAAATTGTTTTGCTTTATTAACCCTACCAAATTACTTTGGGAAATGTAGCCATGGTAGAGATACCAGAGGAATTGTATCTCTATAGGTACAAACTGATCTACTCTCTACTGGTTGGAGTACTATGTAGAAAAGAACATAATTACCCCCCATGGTCCCTTTTATTTTGTAGTTTACCAATGTTCTAAAGCAGTTCTGCATTCAAAAATCTTCAGAATATCTTTTGAAAAATATATCAAAAAATTATTTTGAGAGAAATAAGCTTAGAAATATATGGAGATTTTGTGCAGATATTTTTTAATTGTAGATTAATATGGTGAATGGAACAGACTTAAGGGTAAACTTATGTCAGTGTGACCTAAACCAGAAACAGTCAGAACCAGAAATAAAGTGATGTGACACAGACAAATCAGTTAAGGTTGGGTCATATTTGACAAAAACACAAACCAAATCTGCTGCAGAAACAGACTATGTGGGATGCTAAAACAATACAGATTCAGCAGATGATTCTACCTATCAGTTGCTTGGTTCAATACAACTCTGTCATGTGAGTAAAATAATTTTTATTATTATTATTATTATTATTATTATTATTATTATTATTATTATTATATTATTATTATTATTATTATTATTATTATTATTATTATTATTTATTTGTATCCTGCCTCTCCATATGGATAGAGGCAGCGAACAACTTACAAATAGCATGTATTTCGATACATTTCTATACATGCTCCCAACAAGCTGGGTACTCATTTTACCGACCTGCGAAAGGATGGAAGGCTGAGTCAACCTTGGAGCCCAGCAGGATCCAACTCACAACCTTGTGGCTTGCAGTACTGGCATTTAACCACTGCGCCACCAGGGCTCCCTTTTCATCACCTCTTCATCACTGCAAGTGTTGTACAAGGCTTTTCTGAATCACCTCCACACCCACAACTCCACAAGTTGAAGGCAAATGCAAGTAAAACTATTCACAGTTCAGGAATTTTCTGCACACATACATACACATGCACACACACACACACACTTTTTTTGGTGCGGAAAACTGCATTTTGTGCACAGGAGTCCTGTTTTCTGCCAAGAAAAGCATGTATTCTTTGTATGTGTTCTGTGCACAGTTTCCTGCACATAAAACTCACATGGAAATTCTCATGCAGGAATGTCCTAAACTAGATGCATGATACTATTCTTTGCTAAGACTGAATGAAACTTGGAAACCCCCTTTTTGACCAATGATCCAACATTTTCAAATATGTTTACAATCTCTAGCTTTGAGATGGGTTGCCACAAAGATTATCCATAACTGTTACGTCCCCCCACTGCCTCCGGAAATATCAAGAATTGCTATTCAGTCATAGAAGTTCCTGAGTAGTCACCTAATATCTTACAAATTGTTTATATTTTACAGATGTCTCTGACAAATGTGACCAAAGTAACTGATTTTACAACCACAACCACTGTAATTGTTACCCACAGGTACACAGTGCAGAGTTTGCTGCTCTTTCCGCAAACATGGCCAATTTGTTTTATAGGCATAACAGAGAGAGATTGAGAGAGAGAGAGCAGACAGATGCTGGAAATGAAAAGAAGATAAAGCAAGTGCAGTTGATTGAACTTAAATAGCCTCCCAGGATCCATCCTCCAACTTTGCACAAGGTCTGACTCCTTAGAAGCTGGATACAACTCTTTCCCTTTTCAAATCTAGTTGGGTTGCACAGGGGAGTCTCAAAAAAACAAAAACAAAACAAAACAAAAAACCTCAATTTGCTACTTTCTGGTCTCATCAGGCATTTTTTTTAAAAAAATCCTTGGATATTAGTTGTTTGACTATTTAGCAATAAATCACTTTAACTTGTTTACCTCCCTTGAATCTAAAACTAGCATCTTGTAAATCAGAATGTTTATTGATGGGACTGTGATGGACTCATTCCAGTTTCTTGGGAACTTTGAAAGTCAAACTTCAGTGACCTGTTCTTGTCTAGTTGGGGGAGGATAATCTAAATGCTGGGCACTTAAGTATTATGATGATAATGCTGATTAAAAAGAGCCAAGCAATTCTTTCTCATGTCTTAGAAATGATGCATCCAATTGCATTATTCAAACTGGCATTTTATCTTTTGTTGCTTTTGAAAGAAGAGTATATAAAGCCATCATCTCATGTTTGGTTTAATGGAGAACAAGACGACAATGGCTGGAAGGAGAATAAACCCAGCATGTTGTCCTTTTGTATTAAAACTAGTACAAAAGAGTATAAAATGTTTTAATATGGCTTTGAATGTACAAATGTCATTTCTGTCACCTAACTAGCATTGCAGTTAAGGAACCATAATTGTCCTTTGGCTATTATCTTAAATACATGAGGAATGAATTTGAATGTTTTCACCACATTATATCTGGGACATTTTTTATAGCTAATTTCTAGGTCTGTGAATTATTCATAATACACTTCAAACTGGCTCTCTTGGATAAGGTAATTGACCTTGTCTGTATGAAGCACCAACTGCCTTGCTCTGGGATAATTAAATCTGTGATGTGGTCCATTATTTAATGAGAATGTCTTTTCATTAGCTTAGATGATATATTATTGCTTAAATTGGTCACCTAATTCTACAATTAGGACCTGTACGTTTTCACAATTTTGAAAAGGGTTTGCAATTTCACTATAGCAACATCTTTGTGCTAAGCTACATGGGGGACCCTTGTTGAACAACGTTGTAAAAAGTGTAACCATCAACTACATTCAATCACCCAACTAAGTATATATAGCAGGTCATTTTCTGAATTCCAGCTTCTTGTGTGTCTTTACTCTTTAGGTCTCATCTAATCAATCAGTCCCCATACTGCTGGCTGAATACTGTAGTGATCAAAGCAGAAGGAAAACCAGGTACGCAGTTAAAGTAGATAACAATGGGAGTTGAGAATTTGTGCTGGTTCTTCATTTTTCTCAGAATATCACTCCTGCACTGAAGCTTGATTATTGGTGTTAGCCCTATTCTAAATATCATTTCTGATCTCCCCGTTTTAACTATGGTGGTTTAAAGAAATCTAGGTTCTGTGGAACTGGAGTGAAATAGAAAGACAAGATCTGATGTGACAGATGATCTTTAGACTTGGATAATGATAAATGAGGACAGCCAGCATGGTGTACTAATCTGTGTTTGACCAAGACCTCCAAGAACAAGTTCTGAATCCCTATTCAACCATGGGAGATGCCCTGGGTATTCTTGGGCAAGCCATTCTCTTTTAGCCTAAGACAAATGCAATGGCAAATTTCATATTGAGGAAATCTTATGATAAGGACACTTTAAGTCAAAGTTACCTTGTAGGTACATCACTATAAAATGGTAAAAAGAACATACTCTTGTGACACTTTATACAGTGAAATCTTTTTCCATTATTTCCAACTTTCCAAAGTGAATTGTAGGTCAAAGATTCACGGACACTGATTCACGTACATGTGTATGAATTCTGCAAGTACTAAACTTCCCCCCTATTAGCAATCTGTTTTGTATTTATTAACATTTGATTGAGAGATTGGCCATAAGACTGCTAATCCATGTTTACTTTGAAGTAAGCCCTCCTGAGCTCAATAGAGCTTATTCCCAAGTAAGTACATATAGGATTGCAGCCTTAGCTTCTCACAAAAAATATCAATTAAATATTGATTTACCTCGAAAGTCTTTTTTTTAATATTCTTCTTACTCTGATTTTCTCAACATTTTGTTGTATATCCAAGTAAAAGTAACATTACCAGACTATAGTGTAAAACTCCCAGCACAGGAATAAATTAAATTTATGAGCAATAATTCTAGCATATTTATCACCTTGGCTTGAGGAAATACAGACAGAGGCAACATTTTTGTAGTTCACATCAGTGTACTATGCACAAATTTATTCTGTATTCTTGATTCAATCATATTGTTATGGGAACGGTAATACAATACATCTAAAATGGTCTGTTCTGTGATGTCCTTTTAATCATTAATCTCTGCAATGTTGTAAATTACATGGATCATAATACAATGTCCTTCTCTACCATATGGCTGTGGACTCCCTGCATGTTATACAAAAATAAGATGAAGTGTCATGGGCCACTTTTACATGGAGGGGGAGGGAGCAGTCTCTTCCTTTGGAACCTTCAACTGCAGATAGATAGTAATTACTCTGTTTCAGAGAGATGGTGATTCTTCAGTCTATAAATTTTTATCTATTTAGAAAGACTTCTTAAATTTTGGACCAGAATCTTAATCAGTCTCATTGGGGAATCTATTTTGTGTGTTATGCGATAAAGAATGATTTGCCAAGTGGGAAATTAAGTGACCCACCAAACTGTATGCTGTTCTTCAGAATCAACAGCTTACAGGACATACCTGCAAGAAACTGGGAAATAACACAGAATCATGGCAAACTCTTGTTCAATAAGCAAGGATAGAACCAGAAGCAGGAAAATACCACTGCATTCATAGTTGTGGTTTTCCAATGGAGCTGAGCTGTGGTGATGGACAGCTTCTAAGTCAGTGGACTACTTGGGGTTTTAATCCAAATGTTGATCTTGAAATAAGTTTAGCACTATGGATAACATCTTTCAGAGTTTGGATTAAAATACACAATGGATTCACTATCTCACAGAAATGGGAACCAACAGCCATTACTGGAGCTGAGTAAAGTTTTCATTATTTCTATCACTCAAAAGACAGCTGTATCCAAGACTTCTGGTTCAAGAACGGCCTCTCTGTACAGTTTTATGGTCCACAACAAACTGGAGAAATAGGGAACAGGTCAATTCTGAAGAATCTGTAAGACTCTTCAAGTTCAACCCTTTTTGTATCCAACTATCAACTGTCTTCCTGGTGAATCATCAAATTATCAACTCCTTTGCACTGCAGAAGTCTCAGAAAACTATAAAATATATAAGACAAAGGAGAGGGTTTTTTTTTTCTCCCACTCATAAGGGCTGCAATCCAGGTTCCTGCTTCTGTTTGGAATTGTCCACACCAACACTGATCCTATTCCCAGTGGTCCTCTGACCTAAAGAAGTTGAGAAACACTAACAATGGCAAAGAGAAGAGGAAAATCACCTCTCCCTTCATGAGTGGGGATAGTCTGTGTGTAGAACATTGTCCAAAGGAACTCTGTTGCAAATTCAAATGTTAAACCTGAATATTTGCATATGGTTGACTACTCTCCACATTTCATAGTTTAATTTGCTATATATATATATAAATATATATATAGCTTTGATTATTATTATTTAAAAATTTCTTAGATGTGTTACAATATTTTAGCTATTTAAATATTTGCTTTTCAATCGGTATCTCAGGAAAAAAAAAAGCTTGCCCTTTTAGACTTCTGTGTTACAACCTGACAGTATGTTCCACTTTGTTTCTAAGTTTTATAATCAAAAGTCCTGTCTGTATTTGCATTATAGTATATGTGTGGTGTTAAGCTTTATACTTTGACACCAGAAGTTTCCTCTCTTGTTTTCCTTGTGCTCTGGGCCCCACAAATTTTCTTGCACTCATATGCACAATATCGAGAAGATTTTGTACAAAGGGATACAGAAGCTATGCCATTTGTATTTTCTCCCTTTCCTCTAATCTACTGCAGGGGTGGAGAACCTCTGGAAATGGAGCCAACTCTAGACATTCTGGGATCTCATGCTGTTTCTCTGGGACTCCCCATGATACCAACGTTTGCTAATTTCCCAAGCTTTTGCATGCTTTCTCCCCATTTTATAAGTTTGAAATGGACCTCCTAAGGCAGGGGTGGGCAACTGTAGGAGAGGTGGTGGCCAGGATTCATCCTGTGTCCCACCGGCAGGCTGCACGAGCATGCCAGAGTCTGCAGACCCTGTAAAAAATTAAAAGGTGCAGATGATTTTTTTTTTGCCTCAAACTTCCTCAAACATCTCAAAGCTCCAGCAAATGCAGCAGTTTTGTCC
The DNA here is from genome assembly GCA_948474755.1 of Ctenosaura bakeri. Classification (NCBI taxonomy): domain Eukaryota; kingdom Metazoa; phylum Chordata; class Lepidosauria; order Squamata; family Iguanidae; genus Ctenosaura; species Ctenosaura bakeri. Next base: position 97,337 of record CAOLHI010002914.1, read on the forward strand.
TCCCCAAGTCCCTCATACCTTGAAAGTGTACCAGAACACCTTCCTCATCGTCTGAAAATTGGCCAAAATTTAAACAGGAAGTGATCGGTGCACTTGTGGCTTTGATTTTGGTTATTTTCAGCTATTGGAGGCATGTTGTTAAGGTACAGGGACACTTGGGGGAGAAAATCATTGCATTTCACAGAGTTCTGGGCTTTTGGATGGGTTGGGTGAACAAGCACCAGGATTTTATTTTTAGGGGGCCTAGGAACTTTGGGGCCTTAATAGGCCATGGTTTGTGGCCCCAAGGGCTTCATACAGCCTGCAGGCTGTACTTTTCCCATCTCTGTCCTAAGGCTTAGGTCCTTGACATAAGATTTTGAATAATATTGTTCATCCAACTTTTTTTTTTTTTACTCTGTTCCCTCTCATCACCCTAATGCAATGTCTCTGAAACTGAAGTTCCCTCATTATGCATAGTGACCACTTCAGCTAGTGGTAGCAACAAAGCACATTTGGTATTCCCCTTTACATACAAATGATGAGAATTCTGATACAGGGTATTTTCTCGATGTGGATATTCCTCTGGAGGCCTGATTTCATCAGCAAAGAAAATATGTCAGAGCAACATTAAGTTTGGTATTAAAAATGGAAAAGGGGAGGGAAAATAATGTACAGACCCAGAACCATTATCACCTTAGCAATTCCATCAGCAAACTGCTGCAGCTAACATTATGGTCTCATTAACTGACACAGGCTGAAGAGAAAGAAAAATGGAGGGAGGGGGAGGACTAGCTGCCCGCTGCAATGTAAAAACTACCAAGAGCCCTTTTTCATGCACTATTAATGCTAATGTGGAAGAAGTGCTGGAGCTTGTTAATTGAATGCATAATTTTTAACCTTTAGGTAAACTGTCGGTTTTGGGGAAGTGAGGATGAGAAACTAAATGTCTTAGCTGTGGAGGAAGGGAGACAGGTAGCACTCGGTGCAATCAGGTGGGCAATATCTAAAGACAATAAATATAACAGGCAGGTAGCAGGAAAGATATTGCAGGCTTTGAACTGGTTAGTACTCACATAGCATGAGGAACCTGCAAAACCATGAGCCTGCAGTCCTACACACACTTACTCCTGATTAAGCCTGCCTGCGCTGAGTGGACCTCACCTTTGAACAGACACGTACATGAATTCATTTAATAAATTTAATGTTCAGATGTACAGAATGAAAGATGCTCTCCTTTCCCAAGACTCCACTGACAGTAAATCTCTTTCTGACAAGTTAATTTGAACTTTTAAAAAGCAAACAGTACTTTTAAGTTTCTATAGTAAATTGCACTACAGTGCTGACACCAATATTTATTTTTCTAATAGGTGATAAAGACATAAACAGAAGGTGTTACTATATAACTCCTATTTTGTCTTTATATTCTCCCAAAAATCTTGCATGGAACCTCAATAAGTAGTGTGCTGATGGGTCTCAACTGTCATTCAACACTGTAGTTCAAAGCTGATTAACAAAAAAAACCCTGGTCAGGTGACACTTAGCTGCCTCAAATGAGCACAAGTCTTCAAGGTCAGATAAAATGTATTCGGGGATACCAAAAATAACTTTGTTTTGCGCTCTCAACATTATTTGGCTATTGTGTTTGAAAAATCCTGCAGACAAGGGTAATTGTCATTGGGAAAATAATCCCAGCTTAGTTCATTTTCAATCAGTAAATGAGAAAATGCAGAGAATTTTCCATCATCACAAGACCTCATGGAAGTTGTTCTTGTTTTGTTGATCTCTGAGAAACTCTATATATTTTCAATACGAGTTTTTGGACATTACTGTAAAATCCACAAGATGGAAAACTATGTCTGTTCATTTGCTGCATGGACTATTAGAAGTAGTAACATGGAAGGGTTTGTGTGTGTCTTTGCAATTGGCCAGCCTGTCTTTTTGTGCTTTCTGTGTCTGTGCTTACTTTCATAAAGATATTTGTTTTGTACAGAAAAATTTGGGCCAAAGTGAATAAAAACTTGACATAGAGAAAAATGTGTGGTCTCTTGCTCTTGTGCTGGAGGTGAGCTTTCTTCAATTTGCACAAAATATAATATGGATGATGCCTCCTTCTGGCATATGAGGTTGGTGTACTCAGTCATCACCCCTTTCTAGTTGAAGGTGTGCTGCTGCTGCTGCTGCTGCTGCTGCTGCTGCTGCTGTTGTGTGCCTTCAAGTCATTTTTGACTTATGATGACCCTAAAGTGAACTCATCCGAAGGTTTTGGGGAACTGTGTGACACATCCTTGGTCACTCAGTGGGTTGGCTGAGTTGTTGGATCTCACATGCTTTTACTGTTGCCAACACTTACTTTCCAATATCAGAAAACTAAAGCTCTCACTATCCATTCTTCAACGGTCAGAAAACATTCTGGTTTAGTTACTCACGAGTATCTATTTTACCCATATCCCCTTCAAGAATATATATTTTTAGAGAGGCATTAAGCTTACTGTATATTAATGTATATGTCTAGTCCATGTTCATATCCTACACACATCTCTATTTTTTTTAAAAAAATATCATTTTTATTACTTTTTTTTTTTAAAAAAAATCACTTTAAACAAAAACCTGTGTGGACACAAACCAACCCACATCATTTCATTTTCAGCTGCTCTAGAGAACTGGAGAGCCACAGTGCCCCACCACCAGTCATCAATTTGACAACTTGACCTGGATTTTCAGTGTATTGTTGTTGCTGATGCTGTTTCTGAGTAGGGGGCCAAAACAACAATTGAAGGCCTTTCAAAAACAGCAGTGAGTGGTAGTTATTTCTGGCCTCAAAATGCCAGGGCTTTGGTGGATTGATGAGAATCCTAAGGACTGTACTATCTGCCAATGGAATACACATGCAGCCCACTGTTGATATCTGTCTGTCTTTTCTTAGCAGTAACAAGTACTCATAGATAGATAGATAGATAGGCTGGCAGAAGTTGTTCTTGGTGCTAACATTACCAAGTAGGAGAGTTGCTGTTGTGTAAGATAGAAGATAGAGAGCACTATGGTGTAGTGGTTTGAGCATTGGACTACCACCCTGGAGAACAGGTTTTGGTTCCCCACTCAGCCATGGAAATTGATTGGGTGACCTTGGGTGATATGCAGCCCCAGAAACTCCCGGGATAGGTTCACCTTAGGATCTCCATAAGTTGGAAGATGCAATCTGAAATTCTCAAATTCTGAAACTCTTCCTTGTTTTCAGCCTCAAGTTTTTCTAGCCACCTAGCCATACAGATAGGAAGCAAACATATTGGAGGGATTTTTAAAAAATGTTTCACACCACCAAAGATTTTTGAGCTCCTTGGCAGAACCCAATGAAATCATTCCAACATCTGGATGGGGAAGTGAAATGTGTCTTTTGTTCGATGCCTCATGAAAGTCAAATAACATTTCCAAAAAGTGCTGCAAGGCATTTTGTGCATACTTGCATGCACTCTCTTCAGCTTCTCAAACATTTGAAACAGGATAGAAAAGAAGAAAAGTGTATTTTAAAGAAATTTTGCATATGCTTCTAGATAAAAGATCTCCAAGCTACACCATGGCAAAGAAGTAGGAAGTACCAAGAAACAGTTGCTACATTTTGATTTCAGTCCAAACATTATTTGAGTTAGAACATTTTCTTTTCCTCCCCTTACAGGGAAAGAAAATTGCCCTGTAATAGCAGTTATGCTATCTTTCAGGTAACTTGTGAATGAACTGAACAGAAGTGATTATGTTTCACAGTTGATTCCTCCAGAGGCATATCTGAATTATTTAGAAAAAGACAGATCTCCTTCTGTAAACATGTTCAGGAGTAGCTTTGTTGGCCATGCAGCAAAGTACAACAAAATCCAAAATCAATAAAATAGTGATACCTTTACTGGACCCACTAAAAAAGGACAAAATACATCTTGTAAGCTTTCATAGCTCCATTGGCTACTTCATCAGGCAAACGTGTAAAAAAAATCATACTGGACAAGAAAAGAATGATGATGTTAGAGTAACAAGACTACTTATTTTCTTATGAAGTTACTTTTGTTGTCAGTTAAGATGGTCTAAAGGGATCTCAATATAGACAGAGGCCACTCCTCCCTCTCTTTTTTGGCCATGTGGAAGGCTGGGAAAGAAAGAGCAGTAAAATTCAGGTAATCAGAGCCACAGAAAAGTAGTTCCTTTCTTAAGCCCCTTTTCTTAAGCAGAGCTAACAGTTTGTCTTTCCATGTTTAAATTTCAAATATATCCTGCCTACCTGGTCCATCTCTCACTTTCCATTCCTTCTCTGATTTCTACCTTCACAAATTCAACACTTTGTGACAAACAGATATCCTTTCTCACCTGGCCAAGACAACACAAAAAACAAAACAAAAAAAACCTTTCACCTGCCATAAGATTTTTTGCCCTCATGCAAGAGCAAAAAGAGAAGCACTTTTGGGACAAAAGCAACAATAGCAACAAATGTTTTTGCACAAGAAATATCACAGAATATCACAGAAATTGATATTGTACCAAACAAATGCTGCATTTTGCTCAAATTCAACTTTTTGTCCAAAATATTTTTCATTTTTCACAAAAGTTTTTATGTGAGCCATCCTAGGAAGACTTTTGCAAAAAGAAGTCTAAAATGGAACAAACAAGTATAAACAATGAGATGCTGGCTGGGGGATTCTGGCAGCTGCAATATAGAAAAGCAACTTTTCCAAGCTCTGATTTGCTATTGACAAGACTATGATTTACCTAAGCACTTAGGTAAAGCCATGTATGGTCTATATTTTTTAAAAGCCAAATCATAATGTATTTTAGAGTTCTCCTTGCCTGCCCCCACCACCTGCCACTCTTCTTCTCCATAAAGTGTTTGGATTGTGAGCTGGCTGCACATTAGGAATAAACGTTCCATATATAGTCAAAGTTACTGGATTTATTTGCCTTAAGAGATCTTCCACATTTATTTTTCTGTGTATATTCTGTCACCAGCTTCTCCATATATCAAACCTTGCAATTTCTAGAGGCTTCTCAGGCCAGATGAAAATATCACCCAAGAGCAAACAGACGAGATACTTGGAACAGAACATTTAGCCACTGCAGAAAAATGAATGTGACGTTTTGAGGCACATTTCTCCACACCACCTTGCTGGCAAGAGCACCTTCTCTCTCTCTCTCTCTTGTGTGTGTGTGCACGCGCACACACACACACACACACACACTCTTCAACTAAGTGCTATCTTGCCAGTCATTATTCAGTATCTTATCATCTGTATTCTGGAAATATTGTTAATCTTTTAATACAGTTGAGCTTCATTCTTATGAGCAGAATATTTGACAAGCCTCAAGACTACCAACCTAACACAATGGGATAACATAATGTGAGGGCGTGAGGAGAATATCTGGGACCTTCAGTTCCAGAGAATAATTGACAAAACTGAAGGTAACGCAACTCAAGCAGAAGAAGGTGAGACAAAAATAGCTTGCTGGATTTTTCCATAGAAATGTACTGCAAAAGACTGGAATAAATGAACTGGATTTTGGGGGATATGAAAAGTGAAACAGAGGCCATTTCCACATTGAGTTTTTAAAATGGTGCAGAGTGTCCTCCAGGGAGGACGTCTGCACCTGGGAGCGGACTGGGTCAGACCTACTTAATGTAGATCCACACCTCAGCCTGCTCCGGAACAACCCCAAGTGCTTTGGAAAGACTGCTGAAAACAGGTCTTTCAAAAGCACAGAGCGCGCCACTGTGAGCCTGTTCCCTTATGCAGATTCGCAGGCTCACCCCAATGTGAGCCTGCGATCTGCCAGGGGTGAGCTTTAGGCTGGAGAGCTTCAGTGATTGGTCGAGACCCTCGACCAACCGGAAGCTGCCATTTGGGATGCTGGAGCAGTGCGTATCGACGAGCACGCACTGCTCTGGAATGGCGTGGAACGGATTGGGGAGCCAAGAAGTCCGGTAAGTAGCATCACGGGACGATTCCCTCGCCCCGTGCAGAAATGGCCAGAATCACAGAATGTTAAGAGATGGAAAGAACCACAAGTGCCATTTAGCCCAATCCCTGCCATGCATGAATATACAACTAAACCACTCCTGAAAATGCCTGCCGAACTTCTGGTAAAAGACCTTCAAAGCTGGAGAGCCCATCAATCTAGTCCACGGTCAAACATCTCTTCAAGTAAAAAGGTTCTTCCTAAGGTTTAGGTGAAATCTCCTTTCTTAGAAGTTAAATCCAGTATGTTGTGAGGGCAGGATCTAGAGGGCAGGATCCAGTTCTGAATGCTTGCTGTTAGAAAAACAGAATCCAATAGGAGAGGGAGGTGATCTCCCCTTCCCACATAATTCACAGTCTTGAGCCTTTTCTGCACTAGAATGTTATAGTACTATTATGCTACTTTTAACATCCTATGGAATCCTGGGGTTTGCAGTTTAGGGAGGGGCCTCAAAGGCCAGCCATGTCAAAGGGCTGTGGGAGAGAAGGAAGGAGGTGTCATCATTCTTGTGTTGTAGCACCAGTGCCAGGGTGGACTTAGGCCAATATTAGAAAAGAACTTAAGATTTGAAAACTTTAAAAAAATTATTTAGGAATCGAATAAGCAAACTTTGTAACAAATGCATTGATATAGAAACTGGGGAAAACAGCAAGAAAGGTTTTAGAGAAATATTATAAAGTAAACCATACCCAGGTGGACTGGAGCTCAATATTCCATATTTCATATGTGCAAATTTAAAGTTCATTCAGATGCTGTGCATACTGGTTACTCCATGATTAATGTGCTTTTCCTGTTGTTTGAGCACTGTGTCTTGCTTGCTCTTGTTTATTGCTTATAAATTGTTTTGTTTTGTTTCTTTTAAATTGATTTATGGATTTTAAGTATTTTGTGGACCTACCAGATCAAGAGGCAGGATATAAATATTTAAATTAGTAAATAATGCTGAGCACTATAAAGAGATTAGTGTCACATGGGAAATAAGCGAAATCTGACAATGATTGAAAAGACTTTATTTATCTGTAAAAAGTTGCTTTACCAACTTTGGTAAGATGCCATAGAACCAACAGTGGCTGGTAGATCAGTGTGGCAGTGAATTCTAAACAGTCTGAACTTTAACAGGTGCTGAATGATATTCCTAAAATACATTCAGTACTTTGGATTGTTATTTTCCTTTAAAGTTTGGAATAAAAGTTTAATTACATCAGTGACACTAGCTGCTGTTGCACAGAAAAGGCTCTTAACTTGTCTTATTGGAACTTGCCACTACACTGCAGGGAGAGATGGAAGACATTGTGAGACTCCAATATTCAGTTTTTGAAAGGAGTCAAAATAACTGGAGGAAGCAGTCCATGGCTATTTCCATCCTACACTACTATAGTGCTATTATTCCACTTTCAACATCCTGTGGAATCCTAGAATTTGCAATTTAGAGAGGGGTATTTAGATTTCTCAGCCAGAGAGGTCTATTGCCTCAACAGACTATAATCCCCAGGATTCCATAGGATATTGCCAAGGCAATTAAAGTGGCATTAAAATGCTACAATGGTATAGGGTGAAATTGCCTCAGAATCATAAGAAAGAGATATCAAAATAATAGCAACACAGATAACCAGTTGTATTAGGTGGGAAGACAGACCTTGACAATTTATAGAAAAAAATGACTTTATTTCAATTTTGAGAATTTTTGCATATTTTAAATGTCCTTTTGGGACTTTTTGTGAAGCATTTGTTTTTGTGTGCATCCACAAAACAGCATCTACTATTTTATTGAAACAATATTCTTCAGGAAAAAAAGCCCTGAAATTGAAAAAGAAAGAAAACCTCTCAGTAGTTGATCATTTTCTCAATGAGGTGTCTGAATCATGAAGGAGAGAAAAATTGAGAAGTATTCTTTATGTCAGTAACATACATAGACATACATTGTGAGTTATCAATATGAGAACTTCTTAAAATCAATAAAGTAAATCTTGAAGTACAGTTGAAGAAGTTGTTCAGTACCATATCGGGCAAGTAGATAAAACTATAGTGAAACTATAAAATTATTTTACAATAATTACAGTGAGAAGATGGCAAACAGATGAAGCCAGCAGTAATATGCCTAGCAGCTTTCTTTCTGACCCAGTCCTACAACATCAGGGCAGACCCATAGCAAGTGTGGGGAAGCATGGGGAACGTACTGAACACTGAAGAAAAGTCATAGCTCCAGAGAAGGGACAGATAATTAAGTGCACTACATGCTGGTGAAAGAGGTGGGAAAGAGGAGCCCATTTTGGGAAAGGGATAAGAAGATAAGAAGTAGAGCAGGAATAAACCTTCACATTCTTTCACTATTGTTAGAGGAAGAAGAAATTAACAACAAAGAATGGGTGTAATAAGATGTTGAGCAACTAGATAGAAAAAATAACAGAAAGAGAGGTAGAAAAAAAGCAGCTATAAATTAGGTATATCCTAGAGAGACCCAAAGTAGTGCAGTGGTTCGAGAGTTGGACATGACTCAAGAGACCAGAGTTCAGATTCCTGCTTGGCCATAGAACTCACTTAGTGACGTTGAGCAAGTCGCATTCTCTCAGCCTTAGACGAATGCAAATGTGAAACCCCTCTGAACAAATCTTGCAAAGAAAACCCTGTGATAGATTCACCTTAGGCTCACCATCAGTCAGAAATGATTTGAAGGCACATAACAGCAGCAAGATATGGATGGCTGAGAATTTAGTTTCAGTTAGCTTTTGGTTAGAATTTACTAACATTCACAAATTGCTTAAAATTTGAGATTCAGGTTTTTTTTAAAAAAATCATGATGGGAAATATGAATGGTTGAGAATTAGCTTCAGTTAGCTTTTAGTTAGAATTTACTAACACAAATTGCTTAGAATCACGATGGGGAAATAGAAACTCTCAGATTCATCCACTCAGGCTTTTACTGCTCAACTATTAAATGTCTGGCTTTAAATCTCTATGTATTCAATCATATTGCTGCTTAATCAAGATTAATGGCCAGAATAGCAGTTACTGCTACCACGTATTCATGATCCTTGTGTAGCCCCTAGTCCTCTGGTCTCTGCTGCAATCAACAGGGGTCTGTTACCTTGTTAGTTGGGAAGCAACTGATGATGGTCCTACCTGCACTTGCATGAACAATTTCCAGCATGAAGGGGAATTGTTACACAGGTCTTGCTTCTGCCTGTCATACTAGAGATTGCTCATGGGAGAGGGTGGAAACAGCATTCAGCTTCTGCCCAAATGAAAGAGGAACAGACTTCTGTCAATCGCAGTGGCTGCTTCCCAGTAAGTGGGGATTGGGCCAGGATTCACTACTTCTCACTGCAACTATAGCGATTATTCATATGCAAATCCCATATAGGAGTCCAGCTACTACCTCTTTTTTATTTTTTTATTAAATATTTTTATTTTTACTATTATTAAAGATGCTTCATCTTTAATACCCACATGGCAGGCCAATGCAATGTGATTCTCTTCCTCTTGGCAACAGCTAAACCTATAAGATTTGGACTGTTAAACTGGAGGACAATTTCATTTCACTTTATTTACAAATGTGCAAATCCCTTCATATCTGGAATGGGAAAGAAGCTGAGGTTTTACATAAATATAAATATGGACATTTCCTGTCTATAACATTCGACAATTGGGATGTCATGGTGTCATAATGTACTATGTACTTACTATGTGAATTTTTGGAATAATCATTTATGTTTTCAGAAGAGCCTCTTATACTATACAAGCACTTCCACTAAATTTGTGTTATACTGCAAAGACTCCAGCTGGTATTTACTGACTCATTAGATTTAAAGCGTATGATATATTACCTTTCTTAAATACATCCAGCTTTGTCTTCAAGAAACAAACTTTGCCTTTTAATTCTTTCTTCCCAGCACTAATTATCTGTTAATTGCTAAAAACTGTGATAACTGCTTATAATATGGGAACTTCTTCACTAATAGGAGGAGTTACATTGCCACAAAGAATTATTAGGAGTTCTGCACTGCTGATTAGTTAGAATGAGTTGTTTGGTAGGGCTTTATGAAAGTTATACTATCAAGGTTAAGAATCTGAGAACCACATACTGCTTAAAAAAGGGTTGGACAGCAAACATTTTAGCACTACAGAAAGATAGTAAAGCACTTCTATGGCTTCAGTGGACTTTAAAGAAAAGAACATTTAAGCTTTCTATTTTCAAGGTAAAGTAAACTGATATGGTAGAGTCCATGTGGTATAGTGATTTGAGTATTGGACAATGACCCTGTAAACCAGGATCCAATTCCCTGCTTGGCCATGGAAATCTACTGGGGTGACCTTGGGCATGTCACATACTCTCAGCCCCAGAAAACCCCATTATAGGTTCCTCTTAAGGTCACCATATGTTGTAAATGATTTGAAGGCACACAACAACAATTGATGTGATGGGCTTGAAGACATCATGTTAGGCCAGCTGAGAAGCTAGAGTGGATATTTGTTTATTACTTAGTTAAAGGACCACATTAATGACACCCTCATGCCTAGTCTTAGGGAATTTTCACTTTTCAGGGAAATTTCAGAGGGCTTACCTTCTTGCATCTCATACTGTATATTAATTTGATCACCAAGCAATTCTTGCCACTAGAGCTGTCATCCAGATTGGGTAAAATGAGAGGAAAGCCCATAGATCCACTTCCTACCCATGGAAACCTACTGTTGCTGGCATATGCAGTAGTAGTAGCAAATATAAATTCCCAGCAACAACACATTCTAGGACTGGAGCACTGTTAGATCTGGATCTATTGGCCTTTCCTCTGACAAAAGATGGAATGAGCCTCAGAGGTTTCCTAGTCTTGTGCTGATATATTTTCTTGCTATTGTAAAACTGTTCCCCTAAACCTTTTACCTTGGCTAGCATAAGCCAGAAGGACATGGAACAAGACAGTAGTGAGACACTAAATGATTTTTCCTTGTCAAGGAACTCAGCAATGGTTGTATAAATGAAACTTTGATAGATTTTAGTGCAATAATGCCTAACTATTTTTAATAAATGGATCTAAGATTTTTTTTTTAAAAAAAGGATGTTTCTTAAAAAATTAAAATCATATTTAATAATATGAATCAGTTATAAACCTCTCAGTCATGACATATTTTCAATGTGACCTCTAGTTCTTTATCAATTATGCATTCTTTCTTGGTCAGATAAGGCATAATTTTCATCAAATGCATCTGGTCTTCCTATGATCAATGTATAAGGTAATTTAAGGAAAAGCAAATGTATGCTTTCTTTTTAGTACAGCTTACTTAGATACTGGCTTTTGTGTGAGTGTGTTAGAAGGGTCCATCTGACAGGTAAAAGCTTTGGAGGAGCCTGTTACAATAATAATAACTGAGCTAGAATGTGTGAGCCTTTAAAAAATCTGACAATGACATCAGTGATGAACTGGAACTCGCTGTCTGAAATCTCAGCTGAGCCACAAATGCAGCAATGACTTCACTTCTTAACTCCAATTGTCTCTTATCATCAGTCACAATGAAAAGCATAAAAGATAATAGCCATTGTGGTGTAGTGGTTTGAGCATTGGAGTACCACTCTAGAGACCTCATTCAACCATGGAAACTCACTGGGTGACACTGGGCAAGTCATTCTCTCTCAGCCTCAAAGGAAAACAAAGACAACCTCTCTTTGCACAAATCTTGCCAAGAAAACCCTGTGATAGGTTTTTCTTAGTGTTGCCATAAGTCAGAAAAGGCTTGAAGGCACACAACTGTTGTGTCAAACTGTTGACAGAATTATATATATATTAACTGAAATCTTAGCATTCTTCAAACTTCATTATTTTATGGTTTAAAAGCCACATATTTATCAGACACATTTTTTATGAAGTCTGTATGAATCTGTCTGTACCCCAATGTGTTCTGACTCTATAGTCATATCTCCAATGTCTGCATTTTAAGAAGAAAATTTTGATAGAGAAATATTATATGCACAGTTTTCCACATGATGTAGGGACTGCAAACATGCAGGTTACTAGATCCATGGAAGAATGTCCATGCAGAGCTCTACCTTTTAACAATAGGTCATATTACAAGTAAAAGTAAATTGTGAAGAACTGGGCTACAGCTATTCAAATGTACAAAAAACACTTTATAAAAATTCCTTGTGCCTTTGAAGATGGTGAACTTAGATGGAGACTTTTCAACCTGTTGTCAAGATTCTACACCCTTTTCCACTAGCAGTTATGTGAAGCTACATGCAAGCTGCCATATAAACATAATGATCCCTCAGGAGAAGATTAATTTCACTGGTAGAGGGGCAGAGTGAACTAAACAGCAAAATAAAACTAATGTCTGTCCTCAAAGCATATAATAATCAAATTATTTTTATTATTTTGAAAGAATTAAAATCAGAAAAACAGTGATTTGGATGTTGTAAGAGTGTATATTACTGCAGTTTAGGCCTCCTTGGAGATACCCCTAGATATGATTTTGATATCATAATTTGGCTGTCTTCCACCACCCCTCTCCACGTGTTTGAGAGGCCCCCAGACAAGCACAGAACTAGGCTCAGCCACTAATTGCTGGACATTCCATTCTCCACTCAGGCAGGCCAGAAATAGCCAGATCATCGCTTTTAGGAGACCTCTCTGCAAACACCTTCATTATGTATGCACGCTGTTTACAAAGAACTCCCTGCCCTGAGCAGGTAACCTGGCAAGCTGAATACTCAAATGCCAAGCACTGAGCGTTTGCATACTGGCTAACTCTTTGTCAATTCTTTGTCAATTCGGACTTAACTCAATCATGCTAAATTCGCTTTGTCCCGCTCCTAAAATGCAAATGTCCCTGCAGTCACATTTCTCCCTATAACAACCCCTGATTCTGAGACCATCCTCGGATTGCTCCCGAGTTCCAGACTGCCTTGCTGCCGCCTTGCTTGGCAAGCTTCCTCTCAGCTCCACGCGCTGAGACACATTGAACCCCAGCATCGCTCTCTATCTTCTTTCCGGGCTTCAGGAACAGGTTTCGTATCACCCGAATCAACTATCCCTCTGAAAATCCCGCTATCATACTCACACCTTTATTTTCCTTAGTTATCTGTGTGCGTGTGTTGTTTACATTGTGTGCCTGTACTTAATAAAGATCATTCATTGTTTCCCACACAATCTGCTTCTTGACTTGGCCTGACCCCATAAACATTGGGTTACAAGATCCTGCTGCGTCACCCTGCCTCTCGTAGTGCCAATTTCCCCATCTTGTGTAATTGTAAGGTTATTTTGGTGTCCCTCCTGGGACCCTCAGTAAACAGGGTGACATGTATACAAGTAATATTTTAAGAAATTAAAATGCACGTGTATTCTTAAATTATACTCCAAGAGGTGACTTCTAGAACATTAAATAAAATTAAAAACTACATATCAAATAAATAAGAAATACATTGAAACAGCATGAACATGGAACATAAATTATTTGTACACAGATGTTTTGTGACACATACCAACGTCGGAAGAATCGGATAAAATTATCTTTCTTGGTGGCAATATGAAAAATTAAATCAGCTGCTTCCAGAATAAAAGGCTTCTATCATGTCAGAAACAAGCACAAGAAAATTCTTTGGTCAGTAAGCCTTCCTTCTCACACCAAGAGTAAAAAATTGAAATCATAAATGGTCTGTACAAGTTAAGGATCAAATAGAAATTCACCTGGTGAAGCCTCCCCTTTGTTTTTCAAGGCCAAAGCTCAAATTTATATAAGGATCAATTGGCAAAAGAACTGTGAAAGGCAAACCTCAGCACATTTTCAGGTCACCTGAGACCCAACCAGCCTTGAGCACTCACATAATCAAAGACTCTGAACTAATTTTTCATAATATCTGAACCAAACATACATATACAAGAAAGGGAAAAAAAAGGCAACAACAAGATAATGGCCTGCTGTTTGTCAGGATCTGAATCTTTAAGCAATACAACACTATCCTGGCAACAATATCACAGGTCCTACCAATGCCACCTATATCATCAGAGGTACATTCACTTCCTCATTCTCCAATGCAATATATGCCATTCTTTGCTAGCAATACCTCTACAGACTCCACATGGGCCAAACAGAACAGTCCTGTGAAAAGATAAATGGACACAAACCCAACATTAGAAATGACAGTACCCAAAAGCCAGCAGCAGAGAATTTCAACAGTCCTGAACAAACAATCTCTCACTTAAAGTACCAGTTTTCAATATCTGCATGTGTGTGTGTATCTAAAGAAAGATTGGAAAGAAGGACAGCTGGATTGGGGTATATTCACATGTTCCAATCTCTTAGTAGAGATGATGACGATGATGGTGGTGGTGGTGGTGGTGGTGATGATGATGATGATGATGATGATGATGATGATGATGATTGTACACTGCACATATTAGTACCTGAGTCCTCCCAACTGCACATATAACAGAAAAAATCTCAGAGGAGGTTTTGACTTCAAGGAAGAAAAAGAATTGGTAGGCAGACCAATTGCTTTCATGAGTCAAGACCAGCTTGACACAGGGTCACAAGGCCAGGCCAGGTTCACAATTACACCTCTTTGTATTCAGTTACATTTTGTCCTACTCCCACAACTGTGTAATGGTGCTCAGATACCTTTGGCTTTAATATCACTCCATCAGTGCATCTGAATAAGCAGACTGATATCCATTAAAGGTCATGCTAAAATAAATCAGATTGAAAGGTGCTACTAGATTCCTGCCCACTCCACTTTAAGCAAAACAAGGACAGGAACAGGCAATGGTTCGCTTGTACAATCTACAGTCTGTAGCTATCTCATTTAAGTTGGCCATTCCAGTTAAGTTTCTTAAAGTATACCTGAGTTCAACTCTCACCAAAATGATAATTCTAAAGTTTAAAATAGAGAATGCAATGTTGGCCCCACTCCATCCAAATCATTTTTGATGACTGCAGTGGACATCAGAAAGCCATATATTTGATCCCATCTACCCTATCTTAGCATGTGAGGTATAGATGTCTCCATATGTGCATAAACATCTGTCCACGCTAGTCTTTCCTACAATCTGTAACCCTTCATGTTCATGATTCCAAAATGTTAGGAAAGCTGGAGTGGCAAGAGATTTAGAAGTGAAGGCTTTCTATTTCAGGTGGCCATACATAATGCCTGCATTTTAAAGGCAGACCAAACAGCTGTGTGAGGACTCAGAAGCAGGGCCTGAAGTATGGCTTGGTATCCATCTCACGCAACCCATATCTGAAAGGACCTTGGACCAGATTTCTTACATTTCATTTCAGTGTGACTAAGTATTGTGCTTTGGTTGTTTTCCTTCTGAGTCTTTACATTTTTTACAGAATAATCAAAGTCATGTTGGAATTGTAAGATATCATAAGGATTGCTCTTTTATTTTCTCCCACCCCTACTATGTTAATGCTTCTATTATTTTGTTTGGGACACTACAATTCCCACACTGCTCTGCTGTTTCCAAGATCACACTCTATTATCGCAATGGCACTCAGAAAAGAAAAAGCTGTTTAAAGAGGTGCTATCAAAGGTGTGACACTTTCAAGTGTAAAACTTACTGACTACATAAAAACCTGTAAGACAGAGTTCTATTGTCTGAATGGAATTTAAAGGTATACACAATTTGCTGAGCCCCCCCCCCCCGTTCCTGATACGGAAAAAGAACAACTAAGAAACTTAGAAATGCAACCAAATATGCATCTTAAATTATAAATAATTATACTATTAATTATACTTTTATAATGAAGTGTTACATATATTAGATAAGTGTGTATGTGGTGGGTGCAGGAAAATGATATAATTTGGCTCCCTTGCTCACACCAGCTGTTGGAATGAGCCCCCAGGGCTGTGGGAGCAGCAGGAGGCATTGCTTCACTAGAAATGGCCAAGTTTGTCAGTTTCACTTTCTCCAACATAGATGTATTTTTAAAATAAAGGATCTAAAGTTCTTTCTATTAAATATATAGAGTGATGCACAATTTTTGTGGAAATTTGTATTAAAAGAAAAAGCTAGACAAAACTCATATCTATCGGCCAAATTCAACAGACGCAGCTATTCACAGCCTGGAGACCATCTGTTGCCAAAGTGTTGTACTGCTGTTGTGACTGCTGAGCTGAAGCATACCTTTGAAAATAAGAATTTTGAAAAGGTAAAAGAACAGAAAGGAAAGAATGGAGTATAATAAAGACTAATTTCTAATAAAGATTGCTTCTCTCCAAACCCTTCTTTCATCTTCCCAAAAGTTCTAGGTCTTCAGGTTACCTGGAACGGAAATACAGGGATTAAGCTTCCCCATGAACTTGGGGAGGAAACAACTCAAAAAGACTGCAACAGCTTAGGGTACAGAGCAGGAGTGGTCAACTGTAGTCGTTCCAGGGGTCAATTTTCTCTTTCTGGTATTTTCCAGAGACCACACGGAACACCAAAAAGGCTCCAGACTGAAACATTGTGTGTGCACAAAATGGGAAGCGGCTGAACATTGAAAAAGACATTTAAAACTATTAAATAGTATATAAGGACCTAGTTCAGAAAGTAAATGGTTGTTTCTGGAAGCTTCCAGGAGAGGCAATTCATCCCCTTTACTGAGTGCAGAGAGAGAGAGAGAGAGAAAGATAGTCCAGAGGAACTGGAGAAGACAAAAGCCATAAATACATCCCTGGAGAGCTTCATATGGGCCCAGGGCCACGCTTTCCCCTCCCTTGGTACAGAAGCATATAGTCTCACTGGGAGGACAGTGTATTGAGAAATACAGGCTAATGCATATTTGGAAACTGAAATACCTTTTAAGCAAACATATCTTTTAACCTGGCAGACCATAACTGGGACCACACAAAAGTTCATTAACAACTTAGACTGCTTTAGAATACCACAGAAGCAGGGACAAAGCGATAGGAAAGCTCTTCTGCCATAACCAGTGAGTCCAATGATGCTTTCTCATCATGAAGACATATTGCTCTGGGGTTTCCTTTTCATTTAAAGGCCTCTTATGTACTACTGTGGACAAGCTTTCTCTGAAACCTTGCAAGTTCCATAGTTCACACAGTTTATTTATGTGTAAACTCCCTATCTTACTAAATTCAACAGCCTTGGGCTAATCAATAAAAGTTCACAATAACAAATGCCATACATAATTAAAAACAATAGAAGAAAATATGGAGTGAGGGAGTAAATTTGGTCACATCACAAATGTGCTGACTGTACTCCCACAATGTGCAGTCATTTCCCTGGTTCACTAAATAAATATGAACTATAGAAAGAGACTAGCCTATTCCAGATGTTCAATAGATACATTCAGCAAACACATAGGCCATTTCCGCACTGCAGTGTTAGAGTGCTATTATTCCACTTTCAACATCCTATGGAATCCTGGGGTTTGCAGTTTAGGGAGGGGCCTTTAGAATTCTCAGCCAGAGAACTCTTTGGCCTCAGTAAACTACAAAATCCAGAATTCCACAGGATATTGAAGGTGGAATAATAATCTTGTTAACAATGTAGTGTAGAAACAGCCTTACTGAACAGAACGAGGACTGTGCCCATTGCCCCAGCTCCTGAATTCCACATGCTCATCTGAAGCTGTCTGAAAAGAGTCACACACATTTATTTTGTATGTATATGAACTGTCTCCGCTAGAAAGGAAATGATGAAAAAGGCCAGAAACATAATTTTGTGTGTAGATTGGGTACACATCCAGGGGAGTGGAGTGGTGGTGGTCTTAATATTTGGACTTCAGATGGGGGTTTGGGGCCTATAGAGTCTATGTTCATTAACCGTTTGAAAAGTACTCTGAAACATGAAATCAAACTTTAGCTACTACCATCATTTTCACTTTTACCATACAGATTTTAGTGACAAGCTTCCTCTAATATATTTAGTACCCTTACCAGTTCTCAGAAAAAGTACTGAAGTAAAATACAATATTCCCTCCCAATGCTTTAGTGGGAAACCTGGATACAAGACACAGGATGTAACAGTACTTTGCTTGGTTAAGTTACCCATGGAACACTATGTCCAGTTTTATATATTACATTTTAAGGAAGACTTAAATTTCTGCAAATAAATGGTATGAGATACAGTAAAAGTAAAATAAAATAAAATAAAAACAGCTGAAAGTTTCAGGAAAAAAAATGCCTATTTCCAAAGAATTGATAAATGATCTTGCTGTATAAATATGTAAGGAAAACAAAGAATATAACTTTACCTTTCAGATTGTTTAACACCAAATTGCTGGTTTTGAACACATATTTATGAAACAGCCAAATACCACAGAGACAAATACCATCTTGGTCAGGTCCTTTAAAGTTTAGACTAAAACTTGATTAACCACTCCACTGGCATGACAGCCACAAACGAGCACTATGTACAAAGCTAGTTAAACTGATCATATCTGAAAGTGTAGTGTTCAAATTTATTACCTTTGTTAAGATGCCTGTCATACATCCTTTCTTTGACATGCTCACCTGATCTTTGTTGTTTGGTACACCTAAAAACAGTGGTACATGCGCTGGTAACTTCACGGCTTGACTTCTGTAATGCGCTCTACACAGGGCTACCCATGTGCTTAGTCCGGAAACTTCAATTAATTCAGAATATGGCAGCCAGGTTGGTCACCGGAAGATCTAAAACTGACCACATAACTGACCACCATATTCTGAAGTCTTTACACTGGCTGCCTATTAGTTTCCGGGCACAGTACAAGGTGTTGGTTCTTACCTTTAAAGCCCTCCATGGCTTGGGGCCAGCCTACCTGCGGGATCGCCTTCTCCCATATAATCCGCCCCGCACATTAAGGTTCTCTGGGAGGAATTTACTGCAGCCAGTCAGAACTAGGTTGGCTGCAGTTACCCAGAGGACCTTTTCTTCTGTTGCTCCTAAGTTATGGAATGGCCTACCGGAGGAGACCTGGCACATTACCAGTCTTGACTGCTTTAAAAAAGCAGTCAAGACTGTTCTCTTCTGACAGGCCTTCCCAGACTAGTGTTTCACCGCCTCTCATCATTTGTCTCTTTGTTCTAATTTTGTTTTTAATTTGTTTTTAATAATTAATGTGTTTTAGGGGAATAGAAGGGTTGGTGGGTGGGGAGGATGGGGTACATTTTAATGTTTTAATGTATTTATATATTTTTGTAATGCCGCCTCGATCCACTGGGAGAGGCGGGATAAAAATAAATTTTATTATTATTATTATTATTTGTTGGGATGTCTAGAAATCAATACCTACTGATCCATTGTCATGTGACCTTACCATCCAAAGATTAATTTAGTATGAGAAACAGAAAGCAGGGGTTATATGTAGGAAATCAGGATTCAATATTTTGCTCAGCCACTTTAATTCATTGTAATCAAGACTTAAACTGAAGCCAGACACACTCTTAACTCAATTCAAAGGCAAGATCTAGAAACAATGAAGTAATGATATAAATTATTTCTGATCATGACCCATATATAGAATTCATTTTACTTGCAGCAAGAACTGTTTGTAAGTATAATAGGCCAACATAAAATAATAATAAAATAAATTTGTCCTCTATAAGGAGTGGAACTTACTTCTTTTCTTATCTGAATTTTATTTTTCCTCCTAGAGTGCCATTTTTGGCAGGCAGGCAAAATATACTTTTAATACACAAAATAATAACTCTCAAATGTTTCCCCTTCTTCTTCCCTCTCTCCTCTCAAAGGCATCAAGTTCCCAACAAAACAAAACAAAACAAAACATTGTATTAACAATACATATGAGACTGAGAGAGGTGCTGGAAAAAACAAAACAAAAAACACTAATCTCAAATAATTGTCAACCTATCTATGAGTGTGTCCATTCTTCTCCAGAGCAGCTTCAGTAATGCAGTTACAAAAGAAAGCTAAGAGGAAACAGATGGTTTTGTAAAACTATCATCTTCAGCTGAAATGCAGCTTTCAAAACCCACTCTACCAGGTACAGCTGCAAGCCCCAGAGGTTTCTCCAATACCTATGCAGGAGTTCCTGTAACATCAGGAGCTGGGAGACTAATCCCATTTCTCCAAGTTGTTTTCCAGTTGTTTGTTCAGCTTTTTAATTTCCAAAGGTAAAGCTGAAAACTTTCACAACAATAAACTGGGCAAACTCGAACATTTATGGTCCATGGGAAATTGAGTGACAACGTATAGTTGGACAGGGTGGGAAAAAGGAAGGCAGAAATAGGCCCTTTTCGCACGGGTCTTTTCTCGCGCGACAGCCCCGTGAGCCTCGCGGGAGTGGGAGCGTCGCTCCGCACGACGTACTCCCACTTCCGCCGGGCTCATGGGGCTGAAGCGGCGTGAGCGCGGGTTTTTTGATTTTCGTTTCCAAGCGAAAATCACCCACGCTCGTGCAACGCTCCCGGCGCCCGCGTGCACTTACCTCTCGTGCGGAGCGTCCGGGAGCCTGCCGGGTCGCGCTTCCTTCCCTCCGCCCCTGCGGAAGGAAGGGACGGGGCGGGGCGCTCACGCGACGGACGCAACACGTCCTGCTTCGCGCGCATGTGTGCGTGGGGGGCGGACGGGACGAGTGCCTTTCTCGCACGCACGGGGGGGATGGAGGGGACAGGCTCCTTTCTCGCGTGCGCGGGGGGGATGGAGGGGACAGGCTCCTTTCTTGCACGCGCGGGGGGGGAATGGACGGACGCGCGAGCCATCATCGCCTCCGGGAGGCTGCCGCTTTCCCGTTTGTTCCTTCGCCTGCGGAAGGAAGGAGGGGGAAGCAGCAGCCTCCCGGAGAAGGCTTCTTGCGCGAGCCGCCCTCCCCTGCTCGCGCGAGAAGACTTAATGCGAAAAGGGCCATACAGTTGTTCAGGGTAGCCACTAAACTGCTGAATGCCTCACAAAGATCATCCCATACTCAATAAATATTTTAATTTTGGTGGTAATGATAACAATAATGACAGGGTATTAGCCACAATTAATCAACTTTGCTTCATGTTGTTGGATCTACCCTGTGTGAAAGAATTAAACTCTCAGCAATTTTCTGTATGGCTCTTGAAATTTTAAAATAGTTACCTTTTTTTATTATTGTTATTTTACAGGTTCTTTCAGGTTGGTGAAAAATTCAGTCCAGGAATTTGCATTAAAGAAGGAAATAAACTCACAGAAAGGTCAAAAAAGTTGAGCCTAAGAACTTAATGTTTAAGGAAGAAAATGAGCTCAAAGGAGGGCTAAAGGTTCAGTTCTAAAGCTGGCAATTAAGGAGACATGGAAAGTTAACCTGAAGTCTATTCTGCTGAATGGCTAAGAGGCTGGGAGGGAGAGTTAAAATACCGTAGATATGTACAGCTAGATAAGGTAGCTGGGATAAAGACTTAAGACAGGAAGCAGATCAACATATGGGAGAAGAATGGATTTGAGAGATCCAAAACTGAAGGCAAGATCTGCTGTAGAAGAAAGCCAAGATAAAGGCCTGCAGTTGATCCAGTCAGGAAAAGATAAAGTGACATACATGGAAGCTGCTTTTTTTAAAATAATTATTACTTAATTCGCGAAACAATCTAATGTATGTTTAGTTTTATCTCTACTCATTTTAATTTGAGTTTGAGACTAACTATTCAAGCTGTTCCAAAATAACATTCTTGTTTCATTCAAAAACAAAAAAGTTCCTCTAGCCCAGGGGTGAGGAACTGTTCTGGTTGAGGGTACTAATTTTCTGCTGCTGGGACCCGCTGGTAGCCTCACAATGCCTTTCTGTGCTACACTATTATAGTGCTATTATTCCACTTCAACATCCTGTGGAACCCTGGGGTTTGTAGTTTACTGGGGCCAAAGAGTTCTCTGTCTGAGAATTCTAAATGCCCATCCTGAGTCAGAAATGAAAAAACTCACCAGCCACCAGCAAAACCCAAAATAGGAAATGGCCAGAGATCCACTGCTTGCATTTTGATGTTAAATGAGGATGGACAATATTTTTTTTAAAAAAAAATGAATAATTAACTCTTTGTTTGACTAGAATCTGGAGGAGTTAAGATTTGGAAACAACCTTGCAGACAATGGCTACATTTTGCCAATCACTACCTTACTTTTCCTGAGGCCTTATTTTCCATACCACACCCAAGTCATACCCTTCAACTGTCCAGATTTGGCAGGAACAGTCTTGATTAATCCTCTGTCCTCTCACTTTTTCAGCTACTTCTAAAATCGCCATTTCTCAGTCTTCCTGCCACTTTCCCTGTTTCTCCTCAGTGTATTTCACCTGCTGCAAGCTGAGTTCAAGGTGCAAAAACAGTTTGCGCTCAATTAACTCAGTGGAGAGGGAGAGCATGGGGGGGAATCTTGCTCTTCCCTATAGAATCAGGCAAAAACAAAGTGCTGCAGCCTCTCCTAGCTTGCATAATTTTTCTTCAATAACCATTTTTGACATCTTTATGACATGCTGAAGTTGCTTGGTGACATGCCCCAGTGAGAGATAGTTGCACCCATAATTAGCCTTCTGAAGTATAAGGGTTAATAGAGGCCCTCTAGGAATAAATGCCTCCATGTACTGTCAGTACTGCAGCTATTTGAAATGTGTTTGGTTCTGTAGTATGGCTACATTGGGTGGCCCTTTGCTTCCTATCCAAGGAGAATATTTGGCATGAAGCACATCTGGGGGTGTGTATGTGTGTGTGTGTGTGTGTGAGAGAGAGAGAGAGAGAGAGAGAGAGAGAGAACGAGGAGGTTCCTGACTTTGCACTCTACTTTTTTGCTAGAGTTGCAGTGTGGGCTGGTGTCTATTCTGTGCAATCAATAACAGTTAAGGAGGAAAGATTTCACTTTATGGCACTTACTTGGGGTGTTGAGCAGACGTGACTTTTTGCAGTGGTAAGCTGCCTCCTGTTCACAGTATTCGGCACTATTTATCATTGCCTCCAGCTGTTCCATGCTGCTGTTGTAGTTAAAGCTCATGGTATATGGCTTCCCAGGATCAGCCCCACGGACTCGAGTCAGCTCAGTGTTGTTGTGCTGGACTACAGTCCAGCTCTTATCTTCTGTTGAGTTAAATGAAATGGAAAAGAGATAAGCAAGCTGGAAAAGTCAAGAGCAGCTGAAGCTTGATGCATTTCTCCATTAGATACAAGAGCATCAGGACAGAGAGCACTGAAATGGATGCCCTTTGATAAAGTGCTAATTTTAAGCCAGGAAGGATCTCAAAATGGCCATTTTAATACCAAGGTGTGAATTGAACTGGGGCCAAGGATAACACATACTTATCTGCAAACAGAAGTGCAAAAGTTTACCTCCCTGATTGTTTTCCTGCTGACCTGGTTTCAGGATTGGTTTTTTTTTGTTTTTTTACCTGTTTCATCTCAGCCATCATTACAATGTTTACAATTACAGCTGAGATGAATCAGGAAGGAAAAAAATTCTTATGAGAATGCAGTTTGCTAGAATTACTCACAAACCTCTCAATCTATACTCTTGTGAATCACTGTTTATACTATGTCACACTTTCTGAGTTGAAGTGGGTCAACAAAGTCCACAGCAGTTTGTCCAACTAAATCACTGACACGACTTCTTGTTGTCACCGTTCTCCTCCAGAAGAAAACTCCTAGATACAAAGGAGAATTCTTTGCCTATCTCTGCTATTAAGAGCTGACCCTGAGGACCCCTGTCTGATGGAAAGGCAAAATTGTACTTGAGTTTTAGTGAACTGTGAAAAGATATTCTGTTTTCTCATTTAGGGGGTAAAACAGAACTGATCTTTCCTTTTAGTTACTGTCTGTGGTGAAAGTGAGGCATAATGGGGGACCATGATACAACTGCGAGTGTTCTCCAACATAGTAAAGAGAGAAAGGGTGAAATTGTACATTTCCATATAGTGAGAAAAGTGGTTAGCTTTTAAGAATGAGAAAGAAAAGGAACAACGAAACACTGATGGTCGGCAATTAAATTGGCTACTGGACTAAGGACTGATTAAGAAACAGAAAAATGTTTAAACATATTCTGCCATAAACTCCCACATTGCTTGCAGTGCATAGATGGCTGGTAGCATATCAAAGAGAGCCAGCATGGTGTAGTGGTTTGAGAATTCGTCTACAACTCCAGAGATGGGAATCTGATTCCCCATTGAACATGAAAACCTATTGGGTGACCTTGAGTGTGTCACACACAAACGACTTGAAGGCATACAGCAGCAGCAGCAGCAACAACAACAACAAAATATCAAAGAATGAGACTAATGAGCATCTGCTAGAGGGGCATGGAAAAAAACATTGCAGAAAATTTATTAATTTCTATCTAGAGAGTGTTTTTCTTAAAACAAAGAATAGCATATGAAAATCCTACTGGATCAGTCCAAAAACTATGTAGGCCAGTCTTCATGTTTCCACAGTGGCCAGCTAGGTGCTTTTTAGGGAGTCCATAAACATGATATGAGGACAATATCTCCATGATATGAGGACAATATCTCTCCAACTGTTTACCAGTACCTGGTATTCAGAGGCATTGTGCTCCTGGTCCTGGAGATAGTGTATATCCATTGATAGTCTTATACACCATGAATTTGTCAGATGTTCTCTTCAATTCATCTATGTCAGTGACCCGTTATCGTATTTGGATAGAAAGAGAGATTTTTGTATTCATCTTTCATCAATAGGAACTCCATTGCAATTGTATGGATTTTACATTGATCTGGTTTCAAAACAATAAGCTAGAATGACCAGGTCTTTGGCATCTTGAAGGCTGAGATTCATGAAATGAGACCTCAGAATATCAAGGTCTGCCACCCCTCAAAAGACAAATACCTTATATCTAGGTGAAATCCAGAGACAAAAGTCAACATTAAAAGGGAAAAAAAAGTATTTGTTAACCTATGTTGTGTAGGTATTGCATAAACTTAGATGCTGCATGTCAACAAGTTATAGACACATAAATTATATTAGGCCAACCGAGAAATCAATCAAACTCTAAACTCTAATCTGTTTTACAAACATAAGGATAAAACTAAAATTGTATGGCTGAAGCAGGTCATCTTCTTGAATCAATTAATTCATAGCAGAAAATTCAAAACAAATTCAAATTAACCCTCTCCTGAAGAGAACTAAAGTGCAAACTTCAGACTGATTGAACTGTTAGGTAGCTCAAAATCCAGACAAAACAGGTAACTTTAGGAAGTGGAGCTAAACATATTCTTTCACAACTACCTCTGCCCCTGCAAACATAGAAGCACACATTCATTTACTTACACATGTTCACATAGATCTACATCCAATTATTAGTCACGTTTAAACTAGATCCACTGGACTGATGGAATGTACATAAGTATTTATTTACTGGAGCCAATGTGCTGTAATGGTTTGAGTGGTGGACTATGATTCCAGGAAACCAGGGTGGATTCCAGGAGACCAGCCATGGAAACCCACTGGGTGATCTTGGGCACATCACACTCTCTCAGCCTCAAAGGGAGGCAAAGACAAAGACAAACCCTTTCTGAAAAAAATCTTCCAAGAAAACCCTGTGAGGGCTTCACCTTAGGGTAGCCATAAGTCAGAAAGGACTTGAAAGCACACAACAACTTTACTTAATACATTTCTGTTGATTTAATTGGTCTGTTCTAGCTGAGACTAACAATTTGATTTAGTCCACAGACCACCCATTTTCACACACTTGTTGGCTCATAAAAAGGTACATTTGACCTTGCCTCATTCATACACAATCATTCTCCATATATTTTCTCTCATTTACACAGGCACACTTTCTGCATCTCATCTTCCTTTTCTCTCTCCCTCCCTCTCTCCCTCCCTCCCTCCCTTTCATACACACACACAGAGACATACATGCACACACACACTGGTATATCCCCTGAGATCTCTAGTTGTACCAGGTAGAAATGCAAACTGGGAGCCATATCTCCATTTCAATCAGGTTGAATAGGGTGAACCAAGAAGTGGGGGAGAGGAGAAGCAAAAGAACTGCTGAACAGAAAA
Organism: Ctenosaura bakeri; assembly: GCA_948474755.1. Lineage (NCBI taxonomy): Eukaryota > Metazoa > Chordata > Lepidosauria > Squamata > Iguanidae > Ctenosaura > Ctenosaura bakeri. The sequence goes on from CAOLHI010002914.1 coordinate 123,204, forward strand.
GACTAGAATTTAACTAGTGCCCTGTATTTAGCTGCAGGAACTCCTGATCTCTGCTTGTTCAGCTCTCTTGTGCTTAGTTTTAGCTACCAAAAGTAGGACAATATAATGCTCTCTATTCATCCCCAAGCCTGTTGTTAGAATAATGTAAAATAGGCTATACTTCCCTTGACAAAACCTGGAAGATGGCATCTATGTTTGATAGCTTCTAGCTGTTATGTCAGATCAAGCTATATTTTAGGAGGAATTCAGTAGAGCAAAAAGATACCTTTATGCATGATTTTTTTTTATGTGCATGTATTCCTGCTAATATTGGCTGCTAATACAGATATGAGATGTAGCTGTGATAGTGTCCCATCCAACCCCATTTCTTCCCTGTGGCAACCCACAAACCCATCTATTTCCTGGTTGATGGAGAGTAGAGGGAGCAGATGATGGCACTCCTCTGTGGTCAGTTTGGGGGGGGGATGCTTGTCTGCTGCTCCTCCACACTCAGGAAGCAGTTAAGTGTGGGGGACTGCTGCTGAGACAAATTGGAGCTGAATAGGAATTTCAGATGTTGCACAATTGGTTGTGAATTCCAGCCTCTTCACAATGACCAAAAAAGTGAGTTGCAGTGATACAAATCTGACTTATACTATTGCAGTTCACTGACAGGATGCCAACAATATGTGTGAGATGGGGCAATTTTTTCATTTGTTAAGTATATCTATACCTATCTGTATCTAATTCTATATCTATATATAGTGAAGGAGTGTCACTAGAGGCTGGTGGTTTCTATGCAGATAGGGTGTTGATTCTGCTGTAGCTTTTGCTCTGAACTTTAAAGGAGCTATACAAGATGCTGAGCATTAACCAAAGACAGATTCAGTTGCTTTAAAGTTCAGATTAAAATACAGAGCATATTTGACACTCCACTGACATCTGAAACACCAGCCTCCATTGGGAATCAGCTGCTTGAATGAAATGAAGGTGTTTTTCTCCCTAGTCCTCTTTCTTTAGTGCTGCCTCTGGCTGAGACATGTCATCATTAAAAAAAGATGGAAGACTTTTTTTTTATTTTTGACAGCTGTCCTCTGTCTGTCTCCTACGAATGTTTACCAGTTATTGTTTCCTACCGTTGTCATTGCAGCCCCATTTGGTTCTCTTGTAATGCTTAGGAGATCTGGATTCTAGTGTGCACAGCCTTCTTTCTAATCTTTTGCTTCCCAAATTCAATTAGATCTTCTGGCAATGGCAAATATTAGTACAAGTCACACATTATAGGTTTAGAATGAAAAGCAGGCATGGTGACTGCCAGTACTGTTCTGTAATTGGGTTCTGTGGCAATTCAAGAGGGAATCAGGGAGGAAGACAAAGCAAATGTATACTAACTTTTAAAAGGCGTTTGCTGATCTACTAAAGTGCCTCTGACAACATTCTCCATTTTACCAGTGGGAGTTGTGGCTTACTGTGCTTGTTGAAAGACTCTTGCTGAGCTATCCTCTTTAAGCTAAAGATATTTGTCACTCAGCATATCACTAAGCCTGCACATAAAAAGTTTTTAAAAGCCAAACAAAACCACCCACCCAAAGCAAAATCACAGGGATAACATGCTCACTTTGGGTCAAATGGGTCTACTGACAGATACAAATGATAATTCTCATTTACTTCCAACAGAGACAGTCTTTTCAGTGGCTCATGTCCTCTGTACTTTGGAAAATTCATTTGAAGTAATCTGTACCCTATTTTTTATAAACTCTCTTGAGATAAAAGGCAAATTTGCTGTGAAAGCCACAGAGGAAAGGAAAAGGCAAGGAAATGGAAAGAGTGCTTTTAAAATCAATTAGTTTCCCAGAAACCAAAGGAAAAAGGGTTGTGTAGATATCATAAAAATGAGGGAGTATCGGAATTTAGTGGAAAATGTTTGCAATGCACTTTCCTTCCAAGAAACTGGCTCAGTCCTAAGTTGACTGTGAATTATACCGCACCCACACACAATTGCTCAGTACTGGATGAAGAATGTTCACCAACAGCCCATTCTCAAACATGCCTATTCAGAAGCAAAAGGCATTGAGTTTATCAGTACTTATTCCCAGACAAGTCTATACAGCATTGCAGTTTAAGGAGGCCAAAGCCAGGGTTGCACAAGCTCTAATCATAATTGCAATAACTGTAAATCCTACACCAAGAAAATCTAGATTCTGTGCCCTGGGTAAATTATGAAGGTCAAACAGATTTCTATAAAGTTTCTCATTTTTCATAATTCATTCTGTTTTTACTGGGCATGAAAAAAGAGCAAAGAGCTATGTTATTCTCTGAAGGCCCATTCCTTATCTCTTAGAACTCTTTTTTCTCTTCCCATGGTTTTTGATAAGTCACACTTTCTTTGCAGGTCAAATATGTATGGCTGTTTTGAAAGAAAATTAGGATTTCAAGAGAATTTTTTTCCCCAAAAGACCATGCTCTTTCCGTTTGCTTCTATGGAATCAAATTGAAATTCTGCAATATGCAATTCTGTCCATAATCTTCAGTTGCATAGGTGGTACAGAAAAAAAATGCCAAATGATTTTTTTGGGCTTTTGCCTTACTTTGTCTTCACACTCACAACATCAATGTTTTGGAATTTTTGTTTGCTTGTTTCTTCTTTTCTCCCATGCTTTTAATACCCCCTAGTATGAAGGATTCAGAAGTCTACATACTTTTGGGGCACATTTGTTTTTCTGAACAAGGGTATTAGTCAATTGTGATTTTGTTTTCCTTCATGAAGAAGTGCAACAACCACTATTGACCCTCTTTCTCCTCATACATTTTGATTGATGAAAGAGTGTTTTTCTACCAGCTCAGAGGACTACGACTTCCTCTGTCTGCTTGGACATCCAGTCCCAGACCTCAGAAAAGTCAGTTCTTTATTTTTGAAGGAATGAATGGGCTCTTCCGAGATTGCAAGTGCTGGTCTAGTCAAAGTGTGTGCCTTCTTGTGCTGCACTTTTGCCTTAAAAATAACTGCTCACAGGGCATGGCCAAACAGGCTGTGGTTCGCCAGATATGAGAACAAGCCTTGCTTTCTTTCCTCGTTTCAATAAACATGGAAGAACATTATCACATTTATGTCCTATTTTTCCTCTCTCCATTGACTCTAATTAATTAGGTCTCCCTGGATTTGCAAGTGTGCAGCGAGAAAGAGGAAACAGCTCTCTGCACAAGCTTTCTCCCCCTCTCCTCTCCCAACACACTTGGCTTTATTATTTCATTACACTCTTGGATATGTTTCAGACCAGGCTCAGGTAAAGCAGGTGAAGGACAACTAATGCTCTTTACCTAGCTGTTAACCTGAAAAAGTTAAATTAAGCCAGCAAAACCCAAATATCCAAGTGCTTATTAAATCATCTTGCCATGCATAGGTTACAATGCTTCAGTTCTATAAGAATGTGGCAGCTTTATTTCTAAGCAGCTATTTAATGGCCCAGTTTATAAAATAAAGGTTGTGGTGTGCGGAGAGCCCTGAGGGACAGTCCTATAAAGTATAGATTTTGTATAACTCTTACACCCCTAAGTCTATTTCTTCTCTGATCTGTTGCCTGGTGAAAAGAGGGAAAGAGCAGTTGTCATTTTTACCTTCCCTGTCCTAGTTTCTTTTCCCTGCTTTTGGCTGATAGGGCTTCCCTTCCCTTTCACTGAATTCACAGCTTGGATAAAAAGTACCACAGTTCTCAAGGAACTAGCTGCTTTCTGCATTCCAGGCACATATGGTGTATGATCAAATGCTGTCTTTTAAGAACATGAGAACCAACCTCATGAGTAAACTTACACAGCCCAAAATTGCACACAGACAAACTCTGGGAGCAAAGATTAAAGATGATCAAGCTGCCAGTACCCGTGTGCTGCCACTGACTTCCCTGGAGGCCAAAAATAAGCACAAGTTTCTGGAAGAAACTTAAAGGGCTACAATTCCAGACAGAGTTGTTGAATATGTTTTGCTTCGGTGGGCAGAAGACTCTTCTAAATCCTGAAACTAAGCAATTAGAGCACTCTTTACAATTTCACTTAAACGGTATAACATAAAATAGTCATAGCATAAAATGCAAACATGCTTCTAGAATGCATTTAGTACATTATTTGTCTTCAAGCTAGATAAAACCAGTCAGGCTACAAGTGAAGTGTTACACTTATGTTTTCAGCAAATATGGTAGAACTCAGTTAAGGTAAACAGTGAGGGGGGGAAAAGGACTAAAGATGAACCCAATCCTAATACATAGAAGACAAATATTAAAGACTGAGGATTTAATAACTTGCTATCAGTAGCAGGGGTGGGAAACATACCTCCTATGAGCCATAAGTGGTCCTCATGGACTTTTTTTTATACCTCCCAAACTTTTTCCAAACCCCAGAAGCCCCCAACACTCCCGGCAAATTTTAAGTTTTGACTTTTTTCCAGGCATTGTATGTGTGCGCACAGGCACCAAATACATGCATGCCACTCTGGGCTTGTTTGGTGACTTTGCTTTTGGAATGCCCTAGCCCCACCGCCACAGCCTCACCTCCCTCAAGCCCCAAAAATCTGCTGCCAAACTTACATGTTACAAATGAAAGTGACTTCTAGTTGTAATTTTTGGCTGATTTTGAGGTTGAAAAGGACACTGTGGCCCAACATGGGGGTAAAAAATTTCACTGTAGGTGGTGGACTGATCAACCCCCTTACATGAGATAGGGTATCACGGCTCACAAATTTGGAGAGAGGCCTCTCTTGGGCAGGAAGAAACACCTGGAGGTGAGGAGTAATACTCTAAGAAGGAATAATTGGACCCTTCTTGCACACTTGTGTAGGTTGATGGATTAGGAAAAGATTGTAAACAATTGACACGGGGAATCCTTTTATACTAAGCAGTTATATCATTGTGATTCTACTTTAATTGCCATTGCAATTAAGTCCTATGGAATCCTGGGATTTGTAGTCTGGGAGACACTACAAGAACTTTGGCTGGGAATTCTAAATGCTCCTTTCTAAACAGCAAATCCCAGGATTCCATAGGTTGGGACTGTGACAGTTAAAGTGGAATCTTAGTGCTATAATTTTGTAGTATGACAGGGCCCTGGCCCACCAGTTGTTCCATCATTCCAGCCTGAATTGTATTGCAGGGCTACTTGGTTCTAATATCACACTTCTGAGTGTTTGTACACATGTCCTGTTCTATTATTAAATTAGTAGTTCATTCCACAGAGTTCCACACACTACTGTATGTGCACGATTGCAACCAAAGATCATTGTTCAGACTGCTAGGGGGACCTGATGGTTCATGCTGCATTGGGATTTCAGAGGACACAATAGATGGGGGGAGGAGGATTTCTTGTTCCAATAAGAAACATGTGGAACCTCATGAATTTGCTGTCCCAAACCTATAGTGAGCTTGAAAACTTGAAGAACAAAACACATATCCATATATGGACTTATTAAAGAATCGCAGCACAGGTAGAGTCAAGCATACTCTCTGAAACAAGGAAAGAGCTTAAGTCCTTTCATAGTTCAAGAATAGCTCTGAACAGCATGGCTTGGCAATGACAGCCTATAAATTAAACTGGGCAAAAATAAAGGAATTTTGTCCTTTTTTTCTCTCTCAACCCCAGATGTTCTCATCTAGCTCTCATTTTGTATTTGTCTTGTTTGAAATATCCCTGTGGGAAATGATTTTCTCCTGAAAACTAAATTATGTCCCTGTGATTTAGAATGTTTGTCACCAAACAAGATTATTCAGACTGATTAAATTTCAAACAAGCCAAACACATGGTAAATGCTACAGGAGCACAAGAGTGAAAAATTGCTCTGAGAAATGATACAATGTGTTGTTCAATGTGCCTGGCAATATTACCCAAGTTTTCTCTTTAAAGCCACGCCTAAGCATGCTACGAACATTCTTGTTATAATATCGAGACACTCAGTCAGTACTTAGTGTGTGTGAAAAAAGGTCCAGAATCTCATGATCTTGGTTCATATTTTCCTAATACACTTTCCCTATTTAGCTTAAGATGTGGCCATGTGGGATACAGCTAGGCATGTGGGATAAAGCTGGGAGGAGGAAAGTGTGGCGTTCCAGATATTGAACTGCAACTCTCATTAACCCTCACCAGTGGCAATGCTGGCTAGGTCTGACTGGAGTTGCAATCCAACAATATCTGTAGGATCACATGTTTCTGATACAGAGGCCAATGTATTTGAACCAGGGTGAGCTGGCTTCAAAACTCCACCGAGTCATGAAACTCACTTAATAACCTTATGCTGGACACTACCTATTAGCCTGAACTTTCTCAAACTTACTAAGTTTAGCCCAGGAACTTCTGAAGTAAATGAACAGGGCCTTTCCACAGTACTAGTGGACATATTCAAATGTCATTTTAAAAAAAAAGTTTTAAAAAGCTGTGATGCAAAATCATCCAAAGCTGTCACTCATTATTTTTTTGTAATGATTCTTTTTGTTAAACACATCTGAGGAAGATGCACGGACTATTGTGGCAGGCAAGCGTACGTCCTAGCATGAACAAGCTGAATAGCAGCTTATTCTGTATCATTTGCCAGAATTCATTTCTCATCACAATACACTCCTGCATCCTTACCAAAGCTGGCCAAGTATTGGCCAGACCGAGATAACCGTAAGCATCTTACCCTCTTCTATCTTTTTATCCCCTCATATTATCTATTCCTTCAATTATCCACAAGCACAACAAAGAAAACAAAATGGATAATAATAATAATAATAATAATAATAATAATAATAATAATAATAGTAATAGTAATAGTAATAGTAATAGTAATAATAATAAATCTCTTTAAAAAGGTTATTTCACCAGATGGCATGCAGGCAAACTTGGTGCTGGGTTGTTTATACAAAATGTCCTGTGAATTATGTCCTTTTTACTATAGAACAAAGGGTCCTTTCACATCATACTGTTATAGCACTATGATTCTACTTTAACTGCCATACTGGATTCCTTTGGAATTTGGGGATTTGCAGTGTGGTCAGAGGCACCAAAGGAACACTGGCTAAGAGTTTTAAATGCCCTTAAACTGCAGACTCCAGGACTCCTTAGGGTAGAACCATGCAAACCAAAGTAGAATCACAGGACTGTCTTATACAGTTCTCCTTCCACATTTATGGGTTTGACCTTTGTGAATTTGATATTCACAAGCCACCTTCCCCACCCCATTCTCCTCCTTATATTTTCTTGTGTTTTGCTGGGCATGGGGAAGAAAGGCAAGTACCTGGACAAAAGGCAAGGAAATGGGAGAGCACACACATGCCTTCCTTCTCCCTTCCAGAGCTCTCCTTCCCATTCCCTTGCCTCTGACCACTACATTGAGAACTCACGCCAAGGCAAGGGAATGGGGAGGGGAAGGCTCACATGAGCCATTCTTCTCACCTCTGGAGCTTCCTCCCTTGCTTCTGGCTCTGGTTCACAAAAGACAAGGGAATGGGAGGGGGGAACTCCAGAAAGGAATGGGAGGGGGATCACAGGGGGGAGTTATGTTGAGTTTCTTCCACTATTGTGAGGGTTCTGCCCCCCAAATCTTTGCAAAAGTGGAGGGGCCACTGTAGTATGAAAGGTCCCAAAGGTGAAACATAGAAGTTCCATAACCATCAACTTTAGCCCTACTAGACATGGAATACGATCAACTTTCTGGATCCATGGTACCTGTGCCCTCTTCATTGGCCTAACAATGCCACTGCCCTAATAATAATTTTGGAATATTTCTTAATACTGGGTACCTTTGCTTTTTGTTTGTTTGTTTGTGACCTGGAGAATACTAAATCTATCTATTCAATAGCAGGTATCTAAACTGAAAAAGAGAGAGAGAGAGAGAGAGAGAGAGAGAGAGAGAGAGAGAGAGGATTTTATAGTACCTGGACCTGGGACTTTATCCTCTAAAGATATATCCTTGCTGTCTATTAGCTAAAGGAGTGGTGGGCAAAATGCAGTCTTCCAGAAGACATTGGGTTGCAGCTTAAAATGGCCCTGGCCACACTGTCAATGGTACAGCTCTTCTTTGGCTATCCCAAGGCAAAACTAACAGTTTGGCTCTTATTCACTTTTTTGTTTTAACCCTATATCAATATAAGAAGGCTGGTTACCAGGTAGCAAATTGGGCACAACATGATGTCTGAAATAGTTATGGTCTCCAACAATGAGAAGATTACTTACACCAGTGAAATCACAGATCTTCAAGCCAACTGTTGTTCTTAATTGCCATCAGGTCAACTTCAACTTATGGTGACCAGTTGAATGAGAGCTCTCCAAGTTACCCTACCATCAACAGCCCTGTTCAAGTCTTGTGGACTCAGGACCATGGCTTCCTTGATTGAATCTATCCATCTGTAACGTCCAATTCCCCTTTTCCTACTTCCTTCTACCTAACCAAGCATTATTGTGTTTTCTAGTGAGTCATGCCTTCTAATGATACATCCAAAGTATGACAGTCATAGTATGACAGTTTAGTCATCTTAGCTTATAGGGATAGTTAAGGCTTGATTTGCTCTAAGACCCATTCATCTTTTTAGCAGTCCATAGTATCTATAGAACTCTTCTCCAGCACTACATTTCAAATGAGTAGATTTTCTTCACTATCTAGCTTTAACAACCATACCTAGAAATAGGAAATACAATGGCATGGACAATCCTAACTTTTATATTCAATTATATATTTTTACACTACAGGATCTTGTTTAATTCTTTGATAGCTGGCTTTTCAAGTCTTATCCTTATTCTGATTTCTTGACTGAAGTTTGCATTCTGATTAATGATTGAACCAAGGAATGGACAGTCTTTATTTCAATGACTTTATTTCAATAGACTACTTGAAGTTACATAAATCATCTGTAGTCATTGCTTTTGTTTGCTTGATGTTCAAGTCTAAACCTGCCTTTGCCCTTTCTTCCTTGATTTTCTTCAGTAATCATTCAAGTCTTTGCTATTTTCTGCTACTAGCATAGTGTCATCTACGTATTTTAAATTGCTGATGTTCCTTTCTCCAGTTTTCACACCTCCTTCCTCTGAATCTAATCCTGCTTTACGTATGATATGTTCAGCATACAAGTTAAACAGAGAGGATGATAAAATGCAGCCTTGTCTAATCCTCTTGCCCATTAGAAATCATTCCATTTCTTCATATTCTGTCCTGAGTACATAGGATGTCGAAAGTGGAATAATAGAACTATAATGATGTAGTGCAGAAATGGCCCCTGTTTCTGTAGCTCAAAGCAGTTCTACTTGTATAGCATCTGTTCTTGGTGATTTATGTCTCCCAACTGCCCAAAGTGTAGCTTCTATGTCACATTCTAAAATTGTAGGTTAGCTTTCAAATGGTGCTTCCTTGAATTAATTTATCATATTTTCATCTGTTTTATATATTTCTTGAGTATATTGTTTCCATTGTCATTTTATTTGTACTTGGCCACGTAATGTGTTCCCCTGCTAGTCTTATAGTATCCCCACTTGTGGTTTAAATTTGCCTTTGATTTCTTGGAGCTGATGGAAGAGGTCTTTTGTTTTTCCTCCCCCCCCCCCGTCCTCTTCTATTTCTATGCATTGATTATTATAGTAGTTCTCTTTATCCCTGTGCACTAGCAGTTAACTAGTTTCATTCAGGATTCTGACCCTATTTCTGTTACCTTTTACTTCTGTTCTTCAACTGTCCTTAACTGCTTGAGGAGTTTCATCTGTCATCCATTGAGGCTTGTATTTCTGTTTGACTGCAGGCAAGGCAAATAAACCAGCTAAAACCATTTGAACCCCCCTTTTTTTTTTAAATCTGTCTAGTTTTATTCTATTTCTTTTTTCCATCTACCAAAACGTATATGTGTGTTTTTGCTATCTGAGATGAGGACAGATACAGTGGTTGATCCTCCATCTCAGCACCCTTAGGGACCATCCTGGTTTGAAACCATCAAAACAAGTAGCAGGGCCTAATGCTTAAGAACCTAATGCTTAAGAACCAGTCTTCCTACATGCCAGTTTAAGACTGTGGCCCTTTTCGCACGGGCCTTTGCGCACGCGATAGCCCCGTGAGCCTCGCGGGAGTGGGAGCGTCGCTCCACACGACGCACTCCCACTTCCGCCCGGCTCACGGGGCTGAAGCGGCGCGAGCGCGGGTTTTTGATTTTCGCGTACAAGCGAAAATCACCCCGCGCTCGCGCAACACTCCCGGAGCCCACCCGCACTTACCTTTCGTGCGGAGCCTCCGGGAGCCGGCCGGGTCGCGCTTCCTTCCCTCCGCCCCTGCGGAAGGAAGGAGCGGGGTGGGGAGGTAGCGCAACGGACGCGCCGCGCACGCGCGGGGGGGACGCAACGCCGCCCGCTTCGCGCGTGTGGGGGGAGGTGCGCGCGGGGGGAGGAATCCGGCACGCGCGCGGGGGGAGGAATCCGGCGCGCGCGGGGGGGGAATCCAGCGCGACGCCGCCCACTTCGCGCACGCGCGCGGGGTGGGAATCCAGCGCGAGGTCTCCCGCTTCGCACGGGGGGGAGGGCGGCTTGCGCGACAAGCCTCCTTCGGTGCCGCTTCCCCGCTGGTTCCTTCGCCTGCGGAAGGAAGGAGGGGGAAGCGGCAGCCTCCCGGACGAGCCTTCTTGCGCTTGCCGGCCTCCCCCGCTTGCGCTAGAAGCCTCAGTGCGGAAAGGGCCTGTGTCTATATGGGGATTCCACAGTTTCAACATCAGGCAGCTCCACGCTGCCCCAAGTTTGCATAAACATCAAGCCTGATGAAAGACGTTCTGGTAAACATCAAACTCTTTTCATTATTTTGCACCTTTCAGATGGTCTGATAAGTTATTGCCCTAATATAGATTTGGTCATTCTGACCTCTTCCCAAGAGATAGCTGTCTACCCCATTCATGTGGCACATTCATTTCACATTGGTGTTTTGCATGGTATGGATCATTCCTGCCCTTCTTGGAAAAGAAGGAAATGAGAGCTGTGTTTGCCACAACAGTGTAGTAGAAAGAAAGATGAGCTTCTAAGATGCAAAAATAAAAGATCTCATTCATAGCTAGGAGTCATGGCTATTTAAGAGGGATAGAGGCACTAGTATTGCCAACTAGAAAACAGAAAAGGATTTTCATTGTTCCCATGCCTGACTCTCTCAAAGTCAAGAACAGCAAAGCTTTCAATAATAGATAAATACCTGGCCAAGTTAAAATTAAGCATTGATCTTGTCATACCAATTTCGAAGTGTTATTGATTTCTTGGCCTGGGGTCTGCATCTAACAAAACTGCAACACTGGAAGAAACGTAGCAGTAGAATGACTGAATGCTGAAGCATTGTAACCAAAGTGTTCAGACACTGAAGTTAAAACATCACTCCCTTGGGAGCGTCTAAGGTTCATTTTAAACATTCTTCATTTATATAGCAGCAGTCCAGCAAGCCAGTACAAGCCATAGAGGGCACTGCTATCAATTCAAGATGAAGAAAATTATCAGTAGCAATGATAAATACAAAGGGAGTAATCTATATGCTGTTAAGGCAGACCTAAGGTCAATTCACATATTAATCGGAAACAAACATGGTTTCCAGCATATTTCCTTCTTCTAGCTGTGTTTTTGTAGCATTTCAAATGTCTTACCTTGTGCGATACACCTAAAGTGCCTGCCCCAGGCTGAAGGGATCTCTGTAGCACTTAACAGAGCTGTGTATGGGATCTTAGGCCCTTTCCGCACCGGGGTAATAGAACGGTGCAGAGCGACCTACGATGGAGGTCGTCTGCACCGTGGAGTGGATTGGGGCGGACTACTTTAGCGTAGTTCTGCACCTGAATCCGCTCCGAAGCGACCAGAAGTGGTGGTGCTCCGTGTTTTTTAAAAACCTCTTTTCAGAGGTTTTTAAGAAGCACGGAGTGCGCAGCCCTGTGCAGCTCCATCACCACGCTCCAGTGCAGATTTGCAGGTGCGCACTAGTGTGCCTGCAGATCTGCCAGGGGCGGGCTTCTGGCTGGCGAGCTTCTCCGGTTGGTGGAGAGCCTCCGCCTGCCGGAAGCCGCCATTTTGGGTGCTGGAGGTGCCATTTTGGATGCCAGAGACTGCGGAGCAGCGAACTCGCGCTGTTCCGCATGGCAACGGACTTACCCGGCTGCTGGTAAACTCCATTTCAGCGCGTTTCCCCCGTTTCTCCCTTCACATGCGGAAAGGGCCTTAGTTTGCCATGTGATTATCAGGCATAGAAGACTTAGATGTTTAAGACCTCCCATACACTTTCATCCCTTGAATGAATTAAGCACAGAGGGCTGGACAACAATACCACTGTTGTTGCTATCATGTACCAACACCATCATCACCATTTATTTATTTATTTATTTATTTATTTATTTATTTATTTATACATCATTTTTCTCTCTACTGGAATCCTCAAAATTAGATACTATTTGAAACTACACAGTAACGCATTAAAATCACAGCAGATGAAGCTAGAAAGAAAACATTCTTGAAAGAGGCCAAAACAATCAGAATCCTACATTAATAGCACATCTTTACAACCTATCTTAAGCTCAGCAACTTAACCTCAGCTCATGTCAACTTTCTTTCCCCTAGAAAAGTGTCCCAGAATTGGGGAGCTACAGGAAAAGTCCCACCAACCCAGTGGAGTACAGACTTCCCTCCACATTCATGAGTTTGACCTTCACAAATTTGATTATTTGTGAGGCATGTGTATGCTCCTCCCCATTATCCTCCTCCCATTCTCTTGCATTTTGCCAGGCATGGCCCATTTCTGCACTAGACTTATATAGCACTATTCCACTTGAAACATCCTATGGAATCCTGGGGTTTGCAGTTTCGGGAGGAGCTGGTCAACCCCTCCCGAAACTGCAGACCCCAGGATTCCATAGGATGTTTCAAGTGGAATCATAGCACTATAATAGTCTAGTGCGGAAATGGCTGCGAAGAAGGCAGACAAGCATGCTGGGGCAAAACACAAAGGAACGAGGGGAAGGCACATACCTGCCTTCTTCCCTCCAGAGATCTCCTCTCCCATTCCCATGCATTTTGCCCCAGCATGAAGAATGCACAGTGAGGCAAGAGAATGGAGGTAGCTGCAGAAGGGAATGAGAGGGAGAGCACAGGGAAAATTATTCATAGTTTTTCCACTTTTGCAAGGATTCTTCACCCTGAACCCTCATGAAAGTAGAGAGGCCATTGTATCTACTAATCCACATGTATAATCTACAGCAGGGGCAGACAATTGTGACTCTCCAGAGAGGGATTTGGATTACAGCTCCCATAATCCTTCACCATTCCTTATGGTGGTTAGGACAGATGGGAACTGTATGCCAAAAATTATCTGAGGACCCACACAGTTGCTCATCACAAATCTGGAGAAATTAGCAAGCAAAATCAAATCTCTTTTAGCCTCTCAAGGTCCCTCCCTAAACTGCAAACCCAAGATTCCATAGAATGTCCAAAATACAATAATAGCCCTATAACAGTATAGTGCAGAAAGGCTCTGAGTCTATTTGAAGTGCTACTCTAACCTTCTTTCTCTCAGTTAATTTCAAATGTGCTACAATATTCCTTTGCGTACTGACCCAGACTAATACGGCTATGTCTTTAACTTCTACCCCCATGGCTATTTCTCTGTTTCTGATTCCTTTCTGGGGTCCTTCTTGTTGGCCTACTTGTCTCTCCACTCTGCCTTCTGTCTTCCCCATTTCTTCAACGTAATTCTGCTCTCTTTACATAGCTTCAGGTCTACTTCCACTTCCAACGTTCTTCCAGCTCTCAGTATTAATCCCTTCCCAAAAGAGACATAGGCCTGGTTCATTTATAAATGTAATTTTGCTTTTGCTTTCATTTCCTTACAAAGGTCTTGCACTTTTCAAGAAATTAAACTTTGCCACTGAACATTAACCCCATATATCTCAATAGAAAATAACATAAAGCACTAATAAACCCATACATATCAATATAAATTAACACAAAGCACTGTTCCTTCACAGTCTAATGTAGGAAAGAAGAAATATGGGGGCAGGAAAGAAATGTGGACATGGGTGACTCATGACTGAGTATGGGGGTATCTCCCTCCACCATTTCAGATGGCTCAGTCAATGAAGAAGAGATAGATAGAAGAAAGAAGAACAGAAAGGAAATGATAGGTATTTAATTAATCTCAATCACTGTTTCCCAGGCTGATTTTATTTTAGAGAATGGAAAGTGGAAGAGCTCAAGCTTAGCTAAACATATCAGGTTCCAACATTTAATCCTGATATTTGTGAAGAGCCAACCTCTGTTTTCACAAGCACATCTTGTTAAATATTTGTTACACCTGAATTAAAAACATTCTTAATAATTAACTGGTAAGTGTTTAATTCATATACAATGATTACCTAATTAACTCAAAATGAAAATTTAATTTGAGGCATTTCAAAGAGGAAAAACAAAGCTGCCCTGTCTTTCCTTGATATTCCAGAATAGTAGACAGGTGAACATGGTTTCTCCTCCTCCTCTGTTGCTCTGGGGATTCCCTCTGCCCTATATACTACTTCCCCTGAATTCCAATTAAAGTAGGAGAATTTCTAAGCATTAACTGTTGAATTTGAACAGGTACACTCAAGTTGTAGCTCCTAGTTTCTTCATACCTTCCCCTTGCTCCATGTTACTAAGGCGTGTGGATGCCTTTTGAAAAACTTGCAAGGAAACATTTTGATGCAACTCTTTGTATGCATGTAACGCAATGTGGATATGCACAGCTGCATGCTGGTAAAAGACTCCATCATCAGAAAAGACACTTGAGTGTAACCAAATGTACAGTTTACAGTGGGCCAAATATCATCCCTCCGTATTTTCTGTTGGGAGAGTCTCTGAAACAGAAGTTGCAAATGATGGTGGAGCATATAAAGAACACATACTCACACACATTTTGTTGCCACAACCATCTAGGGGTTTCCCAGAAGAATCCATCTTGCCCTCCGAGGCGATTGTCAAAACTGCTGGGACAGTTTGGTGGATTAGGACCTTAACAAAAGGACAGGGGCACTACTTTTGATAGTTTCCCTACCAGCTTCCTTCCAATGCATTCTATTCTGCGTTCAGGGGTAGAGACGGGCCATGGCTCTCCACTCATTTTCATCCATTTCAATACTTGTGGAAATTAATGTAACATGTTCCCTTTAATTTTTATTCAGACAGTAGTTGGAACACCAGAATTATATCACTTGAGGAATTTGATCTTTGTGAATTCCACTGTGAGCTGATGTAATCCACATAATGTGCAGATGTGGCTTTTACAGTTCCTGATTGTTCCAGCATAATTCTAGGTTTATAGAGCCTATCACAATGCATTTTAAAAACAAGTATTTTGAGAGTAAATACTTCAAATACGTATTTAAATCTCTCTCTCTCACACACACACACACCTTCTCCTTCTCTGTCACTCACTGTTTTCTCATTGGAGAGAACAGACCAAATAAACACAGACAAAAGTGGCCTGGGTTACGTTTGGAGAGAATATTTTTTAAAAATGAAAGAAATCGCTGGGGAAAAAATGAAAGTAATGGTTGAAAACGTTTTCTGAGTGGCAAGAGACCCTGATAAATGGAAATTCAAATTTCTAGAAGGTACTCTGAACTCTTGCTGCATTTCTTGGCCCAAAGAGTGGCTGATGTCTTCCATGTGAGTAGGATGGTTCATCTGCTCTGGTTTTTTAGTCTGAACTTTACAAGACCTATCCAAAGTGCTGAACCTGTTTGGGGGACAGGAGTCAGAACTTTGAATAGCACCTTTACAAGCTAAAACTCAGAGTGGATTCACTGCCCCCTTGATATGGAAGCCATCAGCCACCACTGTTTGGCAATGTGCATGCATCTTGACTTCACACACAGCTTTTAAATAAAGCTGTATATAACAGAATTAGATGTGACTGAGCATATTCCAGTATTGCCTAGAATGGAAAATAGATTTTATTTCCCTCACAGCAGCCACACTGTCCCATATAATCTATCAGTTCTTCCAGTTCTGCCTCCCACACACTACAAGCATTACACAGAAGCAGAACAAGTGAATGGAGCAAAGTATGAGTGAGTTGAGATTCTAGTTGCATGTGTGAAATGTGTGCGATCTATTAGCCCTGCTGGATCTTGTTGTGTTCAGTGGGAGAAAGATCTGTGGCTCAGTTTTGCCCATCAGAGATTCTCGTGGCTCATCTTTCACTTTTAAAATACCTTGGTCTTTCTTTCTTTTCTTTTTTTTTAAATACAACTCCTTGAGACTTTTTATACAACTTTTTGGCATCATCATCAATGGAACCCATTTACCCTGTTTTCCTCTTCTTGCTTATTTGTATGATCACAGACAAACGAAACAAATGTTAGGCTCTATATTCTATAACAGCAGCAATAACAACATTATGACCAGCACTAAATGCATATGTGATGATGGTGGTATTCTTACCTGTTATATTGCAGTAGACCAAAAGTGGTGGAAGTGGACCACTTGCATCAGAATCAATGTGGAAGAAGCCAGATGTTTTTCCTTGGTGCCGATAGGCTTCGCATGATTGCTCATAAATAGCTGAAAGGAAGTGAAATAGATATTTACAAAACATATATAATGAGAAAGAATATTTTGGCTAGCTTGAGGTGATTTAGTATTGTGCCACATAACTGCCTATTTCCCTGCATGGTGGCAGCTTCTGTGCAGGAGGTAAGTTATCTGCAGTTGATGGCTTAGGAGCAAAGTTGACAAAACAACAAACTTGTGGCCTCTGCCTCATTCTTTGCAGTTAGCTGACAAGGCCATGGCAACTGCATGATTCGTCTAGCATGGCCGTAGCTGCTGCATTATGAGATTCTAAGCCAATACCAAGTAGTATGGGGCCCCTTTAAATCACCTGCAGATTGTCCTGTTTAAATGGCAGCAAGCTCAGCAGTATTTCATTAGACTTGTGTTTGTTGTAGACTTTCAATGGGAGATCTAGTCTTTGCCATGTCACACAGAAAAAAAGGATCTGTATCAATTTCTTTCATTAAATAATGGGCTCGTTATTCAAGATCTGTGATCTTTTTTCTAATGTGTAATATTAAATTGCATGTTAGCATTCGGAAAGGGTAGATGAGTTTACAAAAAGCTATTGAGAAAGAGAAGCAGTCAATTAAGTTTAGGTTACCAAAGGAAGACAAACGTTCTATTACAAGTGGAAAGTGCTGGGTGTTCAAATGTCACTCGAACTCTAAAACCCTGAGACAGGCATGAGAAAATGTTTTCTTCAATTATTCAAATATTCAAAGCTTTTTTGTTTTGTTTTGTTACTTTTGTGCAGGTTTGGCATGCAGAACCCTGTAAAAATGGAAAAACTGTGAATAACTCTCTCCCCTACCTGAGTGAGTGTTCCCTCTCCCATTCCTTCTGTTACTCCCCCCTTCCATTTCCTTGCCTTTTGCCAGGGCACTTGTGCCATCCTTCTCTGCACCTAGGACAAAGGCAAAGGAATGGGAGGGGGCACCCATGTGCACAGAGAAGGTGCACACATGCCTCCTCTCATTCTCTCCCTCCCATTCTCTTCCCTCGCCCCAGCAGGCTACCTTCCTTTTCCACACTTGGGCAAAAGGCAAGGGAATGGGAGGTGGGAGTTCCGTACATGGAGAAGGAAGTGCACATGTGTCTCCCCCTCCCCATACTCCCTTGCTTTTTCCCTTGGTATGTATGCTTTCTTTCCATACACCCAGGCAAAAGGCAACAAATGAGAGAGGGAGAATGGGGAGAAGGCTTGTGTGTGCCTTCCTTCTCTGCATACAGGCCTCCCTCCTCCCATCACTTGCCTTTTGCCAAGGCATGGAGAATTAAAGCAAGGTGTGCCTAGGCAAAAGGCAAGGGAATGAGAGGGGAAGAATAGGGGGAGGCAAGCAGGCACCTTATGAAGGTCAAACCCATGAATGTGGAGAGAGGACTGTAGTTACAATGTTGTTAGACAGACTTATGACAGTGTAATTTGTACACTCATGTTCATGGTAGTTGCATCATTGCAATGACCAAAAGTGCCCCCTGAAACCTACTTTTTCAGCAACACAGACCCCTCCCAATAGAAGGATTTCCAAGATGAAGGACAAAGGGGCTATGGGTAATGATGCCTCCAGCTCTCTCCTGGCAGCTAGGTTGTGGTGTAGGAACCTATCCCTAATTCTTTCCACATTATTTCTGCCTCTGGTGCCAAATTTTCTGATACCCAGGAACACATCAATTTCATTAACTGAGATACACTTGCATTTATATTAAAAACAAAACAAAACAAAACATGCTCTTTTGATTCCATTTTAGGAAGATAGAATCAGCTGTTCATGTACATTAATTTGAGCTCATTAGCCATAACTGCTTGCTTTCTGGTATTGTTTTCCTTAGCTGCATGCTAAAATGCACACTCTGCCATACACAGCCAATTGATCAAGATTTTTTTTTTTACCCTCCATAGGAGGCAGAAATAGTTTGAAAACATTTTGCAAGCATGCACACAAACACAGATGTTTGCCCTTTGTAATAAAAGAATAAGCTTATTGGTGCTACTGTTAACATTTAGCAAGGGGATTAGGAATCGTTATTCATTACTGGGTCCTTCCAAGGTCAGATTTATATCTGTGTTGCCCTGCAATCTCCTGTCTATATTTTACATCCCACAGATATGATGAAATGCTATGCAAAAGTATAGTGCTAACTCCCAGACTGAGGAAGACTTGGGGAACACTGTAAACATTCCATTTATTGTGTTCTGGCTCTGCAAACCTGCAGTGATTCCCTCAGCTATCAAAACTATGCGGTTAATAGATTAGCTGCTTCATAAGATTGTTATCAAGGAAGGAAACTTTGATTGGTATAATAGTTTTGATTTGGAAAAATGGCAGGTTGTTTTTATACACAAATCCCTAGCTTTTATTTCAGTGACACATCTGACAGAACGTAAATCTCTCAGAGAAATATATGTTCCTTCTCTGGAACAGCTTTTCCCCCAACTAAGTGTAGTGTATAGACTTGCCATTTCTGATTAAATTTAAATAGCATTATCAAGTTAGTTAAAGTCTAGTGATAAAGACTTCAGTTTTTCACTACCAGGTTTTCACCAACCAATTAATACTTTTACAATTTAATATATTACTGGATGCCAATATTTCTGTTGTTTTGAGTCTGACTTGATGAAGATATTTGGGGTTTTGCCATACTGAGCAGTTGAGCCAATTCTTTTGCATAAAGGTAAACATTTTAAGTACAAGCACTTTGTGGATCAACCGTCATTATTCTTCTGTGTGTGGAACAATCTGAATTAAGGACACTGTGTTGATCATTAGTGGCCTCATGAGATTTGACTCATAAATAGGCTAACTTACTTACCCACAAACATGAAAAGAAGGCTTGCTTGTTTCCAAGCCTAAGCTAAATGCTTCACTCTCCTCATGGAACTTCAGGTCTCCTCTGCACCATCACCTGTTGTACAGTAATCCCTGAAGTGCTTTCCTCCTTCTCTTTAAATAAAACTCACTGCCAAGCTTGCTGAGTAGTGAGGCAATACAAGGTATAGCTAATCCTCCACATTTGTGAGTTTGACCTTCCCGAATTTTATTATTTGTGGATAATTTGTGCCTGCCTCTGCTTCCCTCACACATCCGTTCACATGGGTGGGAGAGAGCAGGAAGAAGTAAGGTACACATGTGCATTTTCTTGGGCTCTAGTAGATGGATAGGGAACAAGGAGAAGGGTTGGGGAGCTGGAGAAGGGAAGGCATGCACTTGTATTCCCTCGCACTCAGGCAGGTAGGTGGGCAGGGACAAGGGAATAGGATGCGGGGAAGTGGAAGAAGGGAAGGTGTGTGTGTGTGTGTGTGTGTGCATGTGTTCCCTTGGGCTCAGGTAGATGAGTGGAGCACAAGGGGATGGGATGAAGGGGAGAGAGAAGGCACATGCATGAGTTTCCTCACATTCAGGGAGGTGGGCAGGGAAATGGAGGAGGGAAGATGTGTGCATGCATTCTTTCACAGTTGAGTAAGCAGGTGGAGGACAAAGGGATGGGACAGGGGAGCAGGACAAGGGAAGGCATGTCCTCACTTACTTACTAAAGCAGGCAGGGGAAAGCTATTTGGATTTTTTCCACTTTCTCAAGGGTCTTGTGCTTCTAATCATCACAAAAGTGGAGGGTTGATTGTACTACCCCAGTCAGTGTCTTGACACTTAAATAATCCTTGTGAACCCTGAAAAATATAAATGTCATTTTAATGTTTTGTGGACTTCAGATCTAGTGTGCTCATAAAGTGTGCCATTGGACTAGGCCAAATGCATGATTGGCCATAAACTTAATCTTGCAAAACAAATTTTACTAGTACTAGTGCCTAGTAGTTCTGCTCTCAGGGTGTATGTTGTGCATTGCTGTGCCTGATTGATATTAATTTGTGTTTATGGAAGCTTTGAGTGGGCTGAGATTGAGCAACAGAAACTCTCTGGTCTGTTGAGAAATTTTTCTTTTTCTTTCTTTCTTTTTTTTTTGCAAGGTACTGTTTGTTGTCTCACTGTATGTAGGCCTCTATGCTTCTGAACCAAGCAGAGGGAATACTTCACCCCAAAGTTTAAAGTGGATCTCCCCTTCTCTGGTCATGAAGCACCTATAGCTGGATGATGGAGGAGTTGGTCCTTACCACTGGTCTTTTAATAGTCTTTCAATGACTTTTACTGCAGCAATAGTAAACTTCCTTTGAATTAACAAGGAGCCCCACTCATTAGTAATGACAATAGATGGCATTGTGTAGCATTCCTGCCAAGAAAAGGGTCCTTTAGAGGTTATCAGAGAAATTGATCCAGAAAGCAAAGGTATATATCCTGAGCTTAAAATGGCAAAGCACTATCCCAAAACTGACATGGATGTTTCCAGAGATATATAATTAGAAATGAAAGGAAAGTAAGATTTCCTTTTCCAGTTCCTGAATATTCACACTTTTCAAACATCATGATTTGGGCACATGGTCTCCTTCTCCTGGATTTCTGTCACTTCAGTTTCCTTGATTAGTTTCTTGACAGCATGTAGCACAACATCCTTTGATAATATGACTATGGCAGGCAACAAGAATGTGCCTATCAGTATATTTTACTCAGAGTCTTTCAGAAAGTGCCTGTGGCCCATTCCATGTATGACACTACCTCTTCAGCATGCATGGGGAGACTACCTTTTAAAACAAACAAACAAACAAATTTCCTTTCATGAAGCAAAAAATTGTATATTTGCTTGCAAATGCAGTAATGCACCAAGAGGTCAGTACTATACAGTCCTTCTGAATACTTGAATTATCTCTGTAATTTTTTTTTTCCGAGTTTGAATTACTGGCTGTATTAGAGGATGTAGATTTTGACCTGTTGTTCTTACAGGCAAAAGCAAAGGATCCCAAATGTTTTCTCCCTTCATCTGGATGATATTATGAAAGTAATTCCTCCTCCTATTTGTTTATTTATTCATTTATTTTGCAAATTTAAATTTTTATTTTTGCAGAAATCCTTATATTTCTGTGTAAAACATTGTTTTTGTATATATAAAAAAAGCATTTTATGTCTATATATTTTTGGAAGAGGCCTCTTCCCCTTCCCTCCTCATCTCTTAGGGTGATTGAGCATTTCTAACAGCAAGTTGTTGTCAGTGAAGATGAGAAAATCTGTGAATATTCCTTGCATCCCCTACATTTCCAAAATGATGTAGATACCCACTACTTCTTTAAAAATGTGTGATGAAGGACATCATTTCTCACTTTACTTAGCCAGAAGTGGCTAAATAATACAATATAAGAAGCACTCCTGTGCTCCAGTAAATCATCCAGCAGTTATAAGGGATTAATATATTTTCCTTCTTTTTGTTATGTTGCCTTCAGGTTGACTCCAACTTATGGAAACCCTATCTTAGGGCTTTCTTGGCAAGATTTATTCAGAGGGAGTTTACCAGTTCCATCTCCTGAGTCTAAGAGAGTGTGATTTGCCCAAGATCACCCAATGGGCTTTTAAGGCTAGGTGAGGATTCAGACCCCAGTCTCCAAGAGTCATACTGGTTAACAGATTATATCTAACCAAAAAGAAATAAGAATCTTTTAGAAACAGGGGAAGGAGGTAGTTGCAAAAAAAAAAAAAAATCATTCGGTAGAGGGTGACAATTTGTCAACACTACTCCATGGTTGATTTTTATCCCCAGACCAGAGATGATTCAAAAAACATTTGCATGATAAAGAAAGTGTTTCTGTCAGGGAGCTGAATAGAACTGGATGCCTCCTGACCATTATTTGTAAGACTGAACTTCTCATCTGTCTTCCTAGAGCTTCTTTTCATAGTATATGCCCCATATCCATTAGTGCTGCTCCCACCCTGTTCAACAAGCACAAAGCCTTGACTTTTATGTATTATTCCTCATTTTTCCCTCATATTTCAGTCTATTATTGAGATATGTTGCTTCTCCATATATTCAGCATTATTAAAAAGTAACCCTGCGATTGCATTCTGTCAGAAATAACTCCAGTCAACACTTCGACAATCTCCTGCTTGACTACTGAAACCTTATTCATTCTCAAACCTCAGAACTTCTCACTTCTGTCCAAAACTCTGGCACCTGAATCATTCATGAAACCCATTTCCAACAATGGATCATGTTGGTCTGTATGATCAGAACAAACTTGTATTCAAAGCCCTTCAAGCCCTTTTTTCTTTGCCTTCATGCCCTATGATCATCTTCCAGGACTTTCATTCTTTTAGCTCCCCATTGTCTGCCACCAGACCTTCCTTGCTAACTTAGATCATTTAGCTACAGCTATAAAGGAGCTATCCAAAGTGCTGGATCTGTTCTTTTGGGGAATATAGGGTTCATCATGCAGGACAGCTCCTTTCATGTTAAAAGTAAAACCCAGATTGGATTTACTAACCCACTGATATTGGAGCCATCAGCCCCCATTGCTTAACCCTTTCTCCCTTACTGCCTCTTATGTGATTTTGCCTCTATCTCTTCTCTCATATCCTTCTTCAGATTACATCTTCTGTGAAGCCAATGACTCAAATTCTTGAGATCACCCATCAAAATTAAGCTTAAGTGTACTTCATTAAATAGACTTCTCTTCCTCTCCTTTTGTTACCTTCTTCTCCTCTGGCATATATTTCTATTTTAGATTATAACACTATCTGTTTGTTTATTTTCTTATCTTTGTTGGAATGTGTTGCGATGGTCCTATTGGGATACTGTGTTCACTTCTGGGCACCTCTTTTCAAGAAGGATATTGACAAGCTAGAATGTGTCCAGAGTAGGGCAACCAAAAAGATGAAGGGTCAGGAAGCCATGCCCTACAAGGGGCATCTTAGGGAGCTGGGTATGTTTAGTCTGCAGAAGAGAAAGTTAAGAGGGTACATGATAGCCATGTTCAAATATTTGAAGGGATGTCATACTGAAGAGGAATGGGCTTGTTTTTCAGTGCTCCAGAGACTAGGGCAAGGAGCAATGGATTCAAACTACAGAAAAAGAGATTTCACCTGAACCTCAGGAAGAACTTCCTGATGGTCAGAGCTGTCTGGCACTGGAATATGCTTCCTCGGTGTGTAGTGGAGTCTCCTTCTTTGGAGGTTTCTAAGCAGAGGCTGGATGGCCATCTGTTGGGAATGCTTTAATGTGTGTATAGCAGGGGGTTGGACTGGATGGCCCTTGGGGTCTCTCCCAACTCTATTATTCTATGCTTCTATGATTCCACTGTGTGAATAATTTTTTTAAAAATAATTTGATGAATCATGTGATTAATTCAAATTAAATGACAAATTAAAAGGTTAGATTTCTCCATAGCTCTATGGCATTTACCTGAAAGTACTCTTACAACTCAGTGTAAATGGAAACTGAAACCTGTAACATCACTAAAATCAGTTTTTTTCACAGAGGACTGGAAGATAGCTAATAAAAGAGAAATAAATAAATGCCAGAGACAAACACCACCACAGCAACCAGCAGAGATATTGATAAAATTTCAGACCTGTCATCCTAAATTCAGGACCCTGAAGCCTTTGTCATTGCCCTAATGGAATATTCTTTCTCTTTCCTTTCTATAACACTCAGTTCAACCCCCTGCCAAAAAAGAAAAAGAAAAAAGGGGGGCTCAAGAAGGATACCCACATTTCTGGAGTTAATCTTCAGGGTACATGAGAAGCCACAGCAGGGGAATTTGTAAGGATAACCTGGGTCCATTGTTGGAAGGAGGTCTGTAGAATTACCTCTTTGAATTATGACTAAAAGTATTAGACATATATTTAAAAAGAGCCAATAGGACTGCTGCAAAGGCAAGTCTTTCTTCATCTGTGAATTAACATTTTATAGAATGTCACCAAGGACTAATCAGCCAACAATAGCAATGTATTGAGAAGGCAGCTCCCATGTGGATTTCTACAACTCACAAAACAGGAACTAGGAACCATTTGTTTAAAGAATTTGTTGCAAAAAACAAAACAACAACAGCCCTATAACATGTGTGTGTATGTGTGTGTATATATATCTGTGTGTGTGTGTGTGTATAAATATAAAAATCAAATGTGGGAGAAGGCTAAAGTGACAGATTCACCCATTCCTGTTCTAGATTCTAGTTCCTGCTCTCCACAGTTCCAAGAAAGACTGTGGAAGCATTAAGTTATCCTCCCACAGACTACTATCACCAAAGTGGATCTGATGATTGCTAGAGGGAGAATTAAACCACTCTGATATCACTGACAACTTTTATCTGTCTAATCAGACGGGCTTAATTAGTCATGTTTGGAGTAATGATGCTGAATTAAAAAACATTATCTTTGGTAACAAGAAATGAAGCAGTAAGCAGTGGGAGGAAGCCATGCTCCTCTCCTTGTTGGTTTAACAACAAAAATGTTAAGAGGCAGGTAGTGAACATAGCAGAAGTGGCTGTCAGACTCGCCCTCATAATACAATTGTCATGTTAAATGCCAACAAGAAATGAAATTGGCACTATTGAAAAACTGACTTTGACAAGGCCTCACTGTTGACAGACTAATAAAGTCCCTGCTGTGAGGTTCAGGGATGACAGATGGCTCATTTTCTCCTTGTTAAAAATACATATTTACTGATACCAAAGAAAAATAGTGTAGTGATATGAGAGTTTTTTTGTATGCAGAGCCTTTAAAAGTCACGCATCTTAGAATGTAAAGGAGAATGAAGGATTATTCTTATCACATTCTAGCCTACCAAAGAGTCACCTGTGTTAGTGTGATAATGAAAATGAAAACTGTTACTACACTTTAAAAAGTAGCAGATTTATTGTGGCAAAGAATTTTATGTGTTATGCTGGGAAAGTATGCTATTTTCATGAAGTCATTTTGTATGTGATTGTATTTGGGGAAAAGACTACCCATCTTAGATTTTCTTTTCTTTTCTTTTTTGGTTTCAGAAAGAGGCATAGCCAGGCAAAGCGGGTGGTGATGATGGTGGTAGAAATAATGACAGTCCTTTAAAAAGAAAGTATTTAATTATTCTTAATTTTACTGCAACATACCCAGAGATCTTCCATTACAGGATGACATTATTTTGTATTAGATAAAGTCTTTCTTATTTATAAGAATGCTGCTTAAAGCACATTCAGAGGTGGCGGGTGTCTAATGCTTTGTCAGCACCTGTAAGACAGATCCACAAAGTCAAAGCCTGAAATTCAAAGTCCAGATTTTGACATGTAGTGCACACCATCTTTGAGCACATTTTTTCCCAGTCAACTCAAACATTGTCAGGAGAAGAGGACAGCAGGGTATTATTTGAAGATGTTGGCTCAGACTCACATTCACATTTGAAAAAAAATCATTATGGTAGAAGTTGCAAAGGATGAAGGAGAAATACATTTTCATTGCAAGTTTTAATATTGCTCTGAAAAGACATGCTAGAAATTTCAAACAAAGAGAAGGCAAAGAAACAGATTCTCCACAGTGCTTGAGATTATTTAGAGCTCAGTATATTTTTGAAGTGTAATTCTTTTCTTCTTTAGGAGCAATCTAAAACTATTGACAAAAACCACCTACTCTCTCTCTGCTTCTCATATACACAGTTATAAATAGATAGATACATAGATAGCCATTATGCATCAAAACCTTTTTAAAAAAACATACTTGTTTATGCCTTGTTTTCCTTTGACCTTCTCATTAGACAATGGCATTCACCCTTGTCAGTTCCATAGATTTCAAACAATCAGACTATCACGTAATAATAGCTGTCAGGCTATCATATAATAGTAAGCTAGGACAGATATGCCCATGGCAAGCAGCTCCCTAAGTCCCTAGTTTTGGCCACCAGTGCATCCCAGTTCTCCCCAGTGTCCCCTCCCAAATCCCTTTTGGAGGGACATAGTAGTTTGCCATCAAATTTCAGCAATGAATGACTCTTCTCTTCCTTGTTACAGCCCCTCCTTTTGGAAACAGTTGGCAGCTGTGGTTTTCTTTCTTTAGAGGAAGAGGGCATGCACAGCAACTGATTCTTTAAAAAAAAAAGTCTTGATCGTTTTCAGGACAACTAAAGATTTTTTTTTTAAAAAAGCTGCTATTCAGTAGTGACACATTCCCTTCTCCTGTTACTATGGAAAGTGTGGCTGACAGTTCTTTCTAAAATGTCCCACTTGTTTCCAGGGAGTTCTAGGACCAAAAGCACTTGGGAAGGGTGACAGGTAATTTGCCAGGTCACTCCATCAAATGCTCATAAGCAAACATCTCTACCACTGTCTCTGCCTTAGGCAACAGATTGGGGGTGCTAAAGCTCTTGCTGCCACCATCACTATCTTTCTTCACTTTCCCTTGCTCTCTCCTGGCTGATGAGAGAAGGTGAATGACATGTTCCCAATGTCACTTTTTCTTTTAAGAAAATTGGTGTGGCCTGCCGAGGGTCAGACAGTTGGAAGATCTATTTATAACTGTATTTATAACTCCTTATCTACAATGCAATTCTCACTTAAAATGAATTGAAAGGTCTCATATGAGTGTAATGGAGAAGCCACACACAAGCAAGCCCGAAAATATAAAGACTGTAAGTGGATAGGAGGCACTTCTTCCTATGTTAGATTCAGCCCCTCCCCATAGTCCTTGTTGGTCATGGGATGAGGTATGGCTATGAGTGCTTTAGGTATGAAAAAGTGCTTTAGCTGCTTTTATTTGAATGAAAATAGAATGTTCCATCCCACCAATGGCACTACTTCTCCATATTGGTGGGATTGTGTGCTCCTGTGAAGCAAGAGGCTGTGCTGATGGCAGCAGTGCTGGTGGTAGAATCTCCCATGTCAGATTGGCTTTTGCTGAGAAGTCAGACTAAATGTTCCAAACAGCTACTGGGCAGCAGTTGGGATTGGATCTTGGAAGGGCAGCTATGAAGGAACTATACAAGATCCTGAAGGGTGAAGATACCTCATTGAATACCAACGTTAGGATTGTCCATGCCATGGTATTTCCAGTTTTTATGTAGGATTTGCAAAAGCTGGACAGTGAAGAAAGCTGATAGGAAGAAAATCAGCTTATTTGAAATATGATGCTAAAGAAGAGTTCTATGAAAACCCTGGACTGCTAAAAAGACAAATGGATGGGTTCTAGAGCAAAACAAGCCTGAACCCTCCCTAGAAGGCAAGATGACTAAACTGAGGCTGTCCTGCTTTGGCCATATCATGAGAAGACCTGACTCACTAGAAAAGGCAATAATGCTTTGTAAGATGGAAGGCAGCAAGAGAGAGGAAGATTGCATTCCAGATGGATGGACTCAGTCAAGGAAGACACATCCCTGAATCTGCAAGACCTGAACAGAGCAGTTGATGATAGAGTGACTTGGAAGTCTCTTGTCCATAGGGTTGCCATAAGTCAAAGTTGACTTGACGTCAGTGAACAACAACAAATTGTTCCTTATGATCAGTGATCACAGTGAAGCAGGATCTGAGTTTGCGCACTATATTCCTTTCAGGCTCAAGAGATCAAGGATAAATTATCCCTTTAGGCCTCCATGATCTATGCAAGGAGATCCAATACTCAGAAGACAGGGGAAGGAATCATGTGGACTCATCTCAATATTACTAGCATGGGCAGCTTTGGCAGAGGGGCGTTTCCCCTCTCCCCGCAGTCTTTTGGTTGGCTACACAGCCACACTGCACCAGAACCAAAAGTGATGTGGAGTCACTTTTGGCTCCAGTTTTGGCTGAAAACATTTCCAGAGCAGAAATGGAGGTGGAGTATAAGTCCACAGAGACTGCCATGTTTTATGGAGGTTTGGGCAGTTGAAAGCATGAACTGGATGATGGAGAGGCTGATTGTTTTTGGTGGGTATGGAGGCTCCAGTGGGAGTTGGGGAGCACAAAGATGTTCTGAAGGACCAGCTGGGGTCTGTCAGCTTCAGTTTTCCTACTTCTGTTGTGTTGGCTATTCCTTTAGTCTCTATCCCTTCAAGCAAATGCCCAAGCCTGGGATGTGGGCTGTGGGTGGAAATGGGCATGGTGGAGAGAGGAAAAAGAGAAGGTAGTGAACTTGGTCAAGAAGTGTGAGAATGTTCTTTTCTTTTACCCTCTTTAAAAATAGCATGTATTCCCTTCATTTCCACAGTTCTTAGGTCAATGGGATGGCTGCAATCTGGATGCATTTTTCATTCAGGCAAAAAGACAGGGCTTCATGTTTCAAGCTGGGTAGAGATCCACATATGTTTTATTGATTGTAAATAAAGGGTGATGGGAAACAAAACTAGCAAAGCACAGCTGGCTCAGCAGCAGCTGTCAATGTGAGAAGTTTAAAATTCAAGGGGAAAAGAAATATAAAAAGCTTACTTTTGGGGAAAAGTTTTTAAACCAAATAGATATTTTAAAAGCTTACTTTTGGGGGAAAAGTTTTTAAGTCTGCAGTTCTATGCACATGTACCAGGGAGTACATACCATTGAACTCAGTGGGGCTTACCTTATTTCTGAATAGGCATGAACAGTCTTGTAATACCTATCTATCTATCTATCTATCTATCTATCTATCTATCTATCTATCTATCTATCTATCTATCTATCTTGGCTGTTGGTTCCCATGGTGCTAAGGTAGGAAACATTGTGGGGCTGATGGCTTCTTCTGGCTCAGAGCTGATGGTAACATGGAATTCTCATGTGCTTGGGTTTCTAGAGGAAAACATTCATCTAGAGAAAAACATTCATCCAGTGGCCATAAAGATAATGCTTACCCTCACTCAATCATTTTCATAGCTTCATTTCTGAAGGTGGGATCATGACATAGTTTCCTCAGTTGAGATCCACTGTATGGTTGCTTCTGACTATGTGTTAAAGCTCAACAGGAAGTGAAGATTTTGACCAAAATTGTCTGGAAGCTGTATGAACTGGTGTCTCCTATGCAGAATGGAAAATATGTGTTTTGAATGCATTAGGAGATGGAATCTCCCTTTACATGAACCATTTCCACACTACATTGTTAACAGTGCTATTATTCCACTTTCAACATCCTATAGAATCCTGTCATTCAGAATTCTCAGCCAGATAGTTATTTGGCATTAGTAAACTACAAACCCCAGATTTCCACAGGGTGTTCAAAGTGGAATAACAGCATTATAACAGTGTGGGGCGGAAATGGCCACAGAAATCAAACATGCAGAAGAGGGGAGTCTTTCCTATCAACATAGTGTTTTAGGAACTCTGCACCACGTTTTATGGGGTCAGAAGTGCTTTTCATAAGGTCCGGATTGCACCAAGTCTTGCGCTAATCTATGTCTGTGTGTCTGTTTGTTCTGTCTTTGACATAGCACCAAGACCGTGAAATCTGAAACCAAGATACCTGAAACTTGCCATGGCCACTAAGGCCAAAATATTATTTCAGTGTCAGTGGAAATTCTGCTGGGATTCCACTTCTTCTGGTTATGAAACCTCAGTTTGAAAGTACCAGGGTGTGCTACCCCTATGGCCAGTCAGTGGTTTGAGGCCCAGGAGAGTAAAAGGAATTCTTCTTTCTTGACTGCTTAACTGAAAGATGATGCCTGGAAAACTGCCTTCCAATGAAGAACCATTTCTGCTTCCCTCTGTTCAGGTTCTTCAAATGTTTGAGAGAGAGAAAGATTCTGGCCATTTCCGCACTGGGCTGTTATAGCACTATGATTGTGCTTTCAACATCCTATGGATCCTGGGGTTTGCAGTTTCAGGAGGGGTCAAGCGGCCCCTCCCGAAACTGCAAACCTCAGGATTCCAAAGGATGTTGAAAGCTCAATCATAGTGCTATAACAGCCCAGCGTGGAAATGGACTCTGTCCTGTAGTCTGGTAATGGGCAGAGAAAAAGGTAATCAGCAGAAAGGCTGAATGAGTTCTGGATTGGAGGAGGAGAAAGGTCCTTTCCTTAGAAGGTGAAGGAATCGCTCCGTGCTGTTACCTACCGCTTCTTCTGGGGTACGAAGCAACGTGGACTGTCCCTGAAGCCCTTCCGCAGGCCTCCTCCTCGGTCAAGGGAGAATTGGAGCAGTGTGAGGTGTGTAGATCCACACTGCTCCGGCTTCCAAAATGGCGGCTTCCGGCTTCCAAAATGGCAGCTTCTGGTTTCCAAAATAGCAGCTTCCGGTTGGTTGTGGGTCCTGACCAATCACTGAAGCTCACCCACTTAAAGCTTGCCTTTCGCAGATCGCAGGCTCGCGTTGGTGCATTCCAGGAAAATAAAGACCTGTTTTTTGCGGTCTTTAGAAAACACGCTGGAGGACCACTTGAGGTCGTTTTGGAGTGGACTGAGGTGCAGATCTCCGGTAAGTAGTCTGCTCCTAGTCCACTCCAAGGTGCACATGACCGCCGTGAGAGGACGCACTGCCCCTTTCTAATTGCCTGGTGCAGAAAGGGCCAAAGACTGGCAAAGAGAAAGTGCACTCAGATCAAGGGAGGAGGGCTAAAGAATTTCTAAGCATTGTAGAAGTATGTTCTTCTTCTAGTCCCTTAATCATTAAGAAGGTATTTATTTTTTACTACCTTTATACAGTAACTAGTATAGGAATGTAGTACCTATAGTCAGAATTCTGCTGTGAACATGGAAAATATTTTTAATGACATAAAAAAGATCTCCTGCCTTTTCTAAATACCACAAAATTTATCTTATCCCTACTTAAATTGGTATTTCATAGTAGACAAAAATTCCTAGGTGCTTACCAAAATTTGAAAGTCTATTTATTTATGAGAGTTAAAACCTTTCATTCCATTAGCCAGATGTCTTCTATCTATTGTCCTTGGCCTTTCCTCACAGAGTCAAGTGTCCCATTAGAAAGAGGGATTGTTATGAAATAGCAGCTGGAAAGGTTTTTGCTTATACTGTTACAGACACCTAACCAAAGTAATAGATATAAAGTAACATATATTGTTCTTAAATGAAATATATTATTGTCTGTTCTTTGGGAATGCTTTCACTTTGACAAATAAAACATTCAAAAACATAGGTGGTATAAGTCAAGTACACGTGTCATCGCATATTTATGACACAAATGGTATGTATGTCTTTCTTTCTGTGTACACATGATTTCTCTTTTTTAAAAAAATATATAAAACTTTCAAGTAGTTAAGTTGTTAAGAAACAATAAAAATATCCTCATCAAAAATAATGCCCTTTAGAAATGTAATTTTAGTGAGGAAATGGAACTGCAAATTTTGAAGCATTTTGAAACAAAAGTATTTTTATCTTCTAAGGGACACTTTAAGAAGGAGAAATTTAATTGTACATGAACATTGCTACACTTAGTATGTCATTTCAGTGTGGGGACAAAATGAATGTTGAAATGTTGACATTTCTTGTGGGATGAAGTTTCCATTTACGGAACCACTTTAATATTCTGCATATGCTATATTGGAAATTGCCTGACATTTATTTCTCTCCTCCTTTTTTTGTAAGGAACATCCCTCTGGCAGCAAAGGAAGCTTGCTAAGAGATATTTCTTGTATGCACAAGATTTAGCATGTACAAAGTCAAATATCAGACACTGTGATAATTTTTGTTAAATTTCTCATGGTAAGATGTCTGGATGTGCTGATCTTTTGAAATAAAAGGACAAAGCTTACTTCCCTTCCAGTACAAGAAAAGAAGAATCTATATTAGATAATCTATAGATTGTAAGGAGAGATAACGGGGGTGGGGGGGGAATAGAAGGCCGATGGCAGTAGAAGGATTAAAAAACAAGAAAAAGTATGTCAGGAAATTAAAATCACACAAGACATTACTGAAATTGTATCACAGGGAGACAATTTTAACTCATGGAAAGACCAGAACTGACCATGCTGGTTTGAAGACCCTGGGAAGCATTTCCCCAAAAGCAGTATTTCCAAGATTCAAGAAAATCTGTCTGAGATGTTTTTCCCCTGAAGCATCTCTAATATAAGAATGATGGTCATGTGGAGAGCATGAAAAATGTTACGTTTCCCCCCTCCTTGGGGGCTAGGGGATTTTTTGAGTTTGAGCCTTTAAAAAAGTAACTTTGCCAAACTCTTGTCATGAGGCATCAAAAGCAGAAGAGAGCCATTTTGCATTTTCCTTTCCCTTTATTGATTTATGATACTTTTTTTTGGTCTTTCCTCCTCGCTGAGGCATTCTGAGGCATGCCATTACTAGCAATTTCCTCATTTAGCTCTAAGTAACTACAGTCAGTTTGGAGCAATGAATGGAACAGCAGAGCTTCTTCTATTTGGATCACTGAAATAACTGTAAATCCCTGCTTAGTCTTGAAATTTGTACTTATCGTAATCTAATCTACAACTAGGGATGCAATGTTTCACAAAGTTTCTTTTCAAAGGTAGTAATGACTAGTTTTAGCAATTTTCTTTCTACCTCAAGGAAGCTACTGAAAACCCTGTAGTTTTTGATGACCATTCACAGTTCAGGACTTATTCCATGCAAAATTCGAATGTGGATGGTTTGTGAAGAAAACAGCATTTTCTGTGCAGGAAACAGCATTTTATCCATGGAAAATAACCTTTTAATGTAGAAATATTAATTCCTGTGCAGAAAATGTTGCTTTCTGTGCAGAAAATACTATTTTCTCCACAAAAAACAGTGTGCAAATGTTTAACAGATTAAGTCCTAAACTGTGAAGATTCTCATCAGACCAGGATTCTTCTCTTCAGAGTTTCTCAACACTAAAAATAATGTTCTTTTCTCATTTTTTTAAAAAAAATTAAGAATATTATTTCCACCCTATCTACAGCTCAGGGTTATTGTGACATAATGTGAGGTGATCCACATATTTTTCTCTGAGTGCCTTAGAGGAAAGAGAGGATAGGGAGAAAAATGAACACTGTCACGTATGTTTGCTGTTTCTGCCTGGACCCTGTAGCACAGCAGTTCTCAACCTGTGGGTCGCGACCCCTTTGGGGGTCGAATTACCCTTTCACAGGTATCGCCGCTTCTCTATCCTGCCCCACCCCCTTTTGAAACAAGGTCAGAGATCCTCTCGCCAAAAGCCAGCCCCTGCTGTTATTTGGCAGCCTCATAGCCAATGGGAGGGCTGTTTCTGAGATCCCGCATTGGGAGGAAGGGAGAGAAGGCAGCTGTTGCTCTGGGCGGGGGGGTTGCACCGTTGGAGGAGCGCCACCCCTCCTCCTCCCCGCAAGCAGCCTTTCTCACTAGGGCCTCCTCCTCCTCTTGCTCCTCGGCGTGGCAGTCAAGCACGGGTGGGTGGGCAGGCAGGCGGGCGGACTGTGAAGTAGGACACGGCACCATCTTTTCCTCTCCCCGTGGAGCTGCCAAGGTGAGCGAGCAAGCACTGGGTAGGGAAGGAGGGCAGCCAAGCCTGCACCTGGAGCGAGGCCCTGCAGCGGGAATGGGGCCGCGGGCAATGGGGGAAGCTCTGGGCACCCCGCAATGGGAAGAGGGATTGTGCTTTGCACGGAGAGGGGAGAGCCTGGTCAGCGCCGCATCTTGCCAGGCTCGCCCCCTCCCTCCGTCCCTCCCTCTGGGCTCTCGGTGCTTGCAGAACTGTTCACTGTGGGCGGCTTGCGTTGCATTTCCCATCCGTGCTTTGGGAGAGCGGCGGAGAGGCAGAAGGAGACGCATCACCCACCCTCACGCTGGGTTTGCTATCACAGGAGCGTGGGGCAGGCGGCGGCGTTGCGGAGGGCTCTGAGCCCCCGGGCCCCTTCCCTCGCCCCCGCTCCTGCATTCGCACCGAGCATGACTGCCAGCTTCCAGGGCTGCCATTTTGTCACTGGTGTCACTGATTCAGAAGGGGGGGTGGAGAGCTGCAAAAACACCCCGATCAGGTGCCCTTCACACGGGCATTGGGTGGGGAGGGGGGAAGGGTCATCGGGTGGCAGGAGGGGGAGGTGTTTTGATGGAGGCCTTGCATGGGGTGGGGGCGGGAGCATCCATCTGCCGGGAAAGAGAGCTGTGGGTTGGAGCAGCTTCCAGGCAGCCCGGCGCTCCGCGGGGTTCAGCAGCCCGGCATGGGTCTCAGTCCCTTTGGCATAGGTGGGGAGCTCGTTGTGCTACCCCAGGGATTCCTGGCCGGGCCTATAAGAGGAGTTTATTTCAGAACAAGGGGGAGACCTCCTTTTCCTAGGAGATGGGCGGTCTTCTCTCTCTTTTCAGCCTACTTTTGGAAACTTCTTGCTTGAATTTTGCGTTGCAGTTACTTGCCCTCTTCTCATTTGCCCACCCACCTACCCTCCTACCCAATAGTAGGTCCACCTTAGGGTCAACATAAGTCAGGAACAACTTGAAGGCACACACAAGAAGCTTGTGTAGTCCCCCGAGATGTAATTAGAAATAAATATTTCACAATATATAATTACATATCGTTTTTTGTGATTAATAACTATGCTTTAATTATGTTCAATTTGTAACAATGAAAATACATCCTGCATATCAGATATTTACATTACGATTCATAACAGTAGCAAAATTACAGTTATGAAGTAGCAACGAAAATAATTTTATGGTTGGGGGTCACCACAACATGAGGAACTGTATTAAAAGGTCGTGGCATTAGGAAGGTTGAGAACCACTGTGTAGCAAGTAAAGTAATATGCTGACAAAGGGGGACAAAGTGAAGCCTTCCAGATGTTTCTTGAATTCAGTGCTCATCTTAGCCAGCATTGCAAATATTGATGAATTCTAGGAGTTGAAGCCCAACACCATCCAGAAGGTCACATTGTGCTCACTTTGATATAAAAATTGAAAGCAGTACATTCATTTACCTCTCCTTAAGCTAAATAATTGTTTTTGGGACTCTCTTATGGGAAGCCTCAGGACTGCATTATTTCTATCCTCAGAATCTTTGGAAACTTTTCTTGATAGAAATGTCAGGCTTCTGGGCCCAAAAAAACAGCAAAAAAATACAAAAGAAAGCACAACAGAATGGCATCAATGGTGTAATTCCAACTTATATCATCATAACTACCATAACTCACTTTTTTCAGTTCTTGATGTCAGAATTCTGTGCTGACAATACAATGACCAAAATCTCCTTAAAAAAAAATAAATCTCTTTGCAGTCTTCCTAAAACATCTATTTCCCAGCCTGTGGAGAGATGGAAGAATGGCAGAATATTGTCCTACTATTTTCCTATAGCTGGATGCACAGCAATGGCATCATCCTCAGGGACCTCTAGAGGGAATTACTGATTTCAGGGGAACTGACTCTCAATAAGCAAGCATAGTGATTTCACAGTTAATAGACCTCTATCATCTCATATAATCTTCTGAAGGCTTACAGCTAGTGTCACAATTTGCCTCCATCTGTATCCTACTATGCTTTGATCTTACCCTGACAACCACATATCTATCTGGAGTGTTGTGTTCAGTTCTGGATACTTCATTTTAAGAAGGATATAGACAAGTTGGTGCAGTTTCAAAGAAGGACCACATGGATGATAAGAGGTATGAAGAAGAAAACATGGGGTAAGGTTGAAAAAGCTGGGGATGTTCAGTTTGGTGAAGAGCAGACTGAGGGTGACATGATTGCACTCTTCCAATACCTCAGGGGCTGTCAAAGGGAAGAAGGGGCAGACCTATTATCTGCTGTCCCAGAAGGTAGGGCAAAGTCTAATGGATTTAAGTTACAGGAGGGAAGATTTTGATTCAACATTAGAAGGAACTTCTTGTCAGCTATAGTGGTTGGCAATGGAACCACTTACCTATGAAGGTGGTGGGGTCTCCTCTGGACCAGAAGAGGCTACTTGATAGGGATGCTTTAGCTGAAGATCCTACACTAAGCAGGAGGTTAGACTTGATGGTCCATGAGGTCCTTTCCAGTTCTATGATTCTATGATATACCCACCTGAATGCTTTGACATTAGCTCCATTGGTGCAGCTGATGAAATGGACCAAAAACAACACAGCTGACAGTGAAATAAGTCAGTTAGTCTTAAAGATGCTGCTAGTCTCCTGGTCCAAGGTCTTGGCCAATATTTTTCAAGCAGGGAAAAAAACTGACCTATCTATTTATATGGTCCAATCTATATGTATTTGTAGTTTGGCTCTTGCTCAACAGTTTAATAGAACTTTTGCATGCTGGGAAAACAGAGCCAACAAAATTGTTAAGGAAAACATAGAGGGAGAGAATGCTTCAGACACAGGGAAACAATAAAGCCAAATGTCCCAGTTTCAGCTTCCAGCAGGTTGTGCAGAGAAGCAATTAGCTCTTCCTAGTACTGTGAGACCAATTTCTTTCCCCACCCCACGTTTGTCAAGAGGACAGTTTCATAAAGGGAAAGCCTACTTTGCAGGTAGAAAAAAAAAAGAATAAATTGCAGTAAACTTAACTTTAACAGTGCTACTTTAAAACATGCCTCGTTTCTAATAAAACAAAACTACCTTGCTATGTGAAAGATCAGGTCTGAAACAGTGAAACACAATATGAGTTTCATTCTAACACAGCTATCCACAGATTGTTGTTACAGCTGAGGACAGTTAAAAAAAAACACTCAAAACCCTTCTGTGAAACATTTTTAACACAAAAGTGGTTCACATAAAAATGTAAAGTGGGAATAGTCATTGTTGCTAAATATTCAGTTAACCCCCTCTATCAATATGTCCAAATGTTCTGGGGTATGTTCATCTTTTTCCATGATGACAACTACCTTTTGTTACTGTTGCTGTCTAAATGTGACAAAGTGAAAGCCAACATCCAAGCTATCCAGCTTGGGCAGCATGGGCTGTTTTTGACAGAAGATGCTGGTATGATAGGTATGAAAATCTTAACATTATGCATGCACAGGGTGAATCATTGCAATGCTGTTGCAGGAAAGTGAGAACCATACATTGTTATTTCAGTACTGAAATCTGAATCTCACTTGATTTATAACTGTCAGTGTAAATTTCCACTTATATTTCATTCCTGCATGTCTGAGATCCAATCATTCCACTAGCATTAGTATGTTGTATCAACCAGCAATATGACCGAAAACATGCCAGTTGTGTTTTAACTTAGTGTCTGAATCTGTGGGGTCTTCAAAGTTGAGGCAATATAGGAGGGGTGGTGTGGGAAACTGTACCTTTTTGATGCATGATTTCTTAAGATATTCCTCCCATTTTGCTCTGGTTCCAATGACTTTACAGGGCAAGGCATTTGGAAAAGATGCAAAGATACAGTCAGCCTTTGGAAAGAAGCATGCGTGTTGAGTGGGGTTTGGTGGCTGGACTGCCTGCTACCATTTGTTCCTGCTTGCTCACACAGATAGATACACCTTGGATACCTAGATGGCCAATCTGTTTGAATGGTCCATTCTGTGAGCCGTTACAGGATCCTGTCTGTTGTGTTTTGCATTAAGTCCCCTAAAGGGACCAGATCCTGTCTTATTATGGAAATGAAGCAGAGTCAGTCTATTTGGATGGAAGACCACCAATGAATACCAGGTTCTGTGGGCTGTATTACAGAGGAAGGAATTGGTAAAAGTACTTCCAAGTATTCTTTGCCTAAGAAAACTCTATGAAATTCATAGGTTGCCAAAAGTCAACAGGTGACTTGAAGGCACATGTCCACCCCCCACACATAGAGTTTTTACACAAAAATACTGCTTTTGTGAAAAATGATTTGTGTGTATGTGCACAGAACCCTTTGTGATTATTATTTTTTTGTGAACCCAAATGTAAAAAAGAACTTGCAGATATTGACACTATTTCCAACAGGGTACCTTGTTTCTTACTGAGAATATGTAAATGTGCAAATACTCTTTTCAGACTTATTTATCATCCCACAGTAGCTTATTATTATTTTAAAACTCACTTACATTGAATTTCATTTAACATTTTATGCCTATATACTCATCAGGACAGATTCTTTGGGAGAGGATTGTAGAAACACTTTTTTTCTGTCAAGGGCTGTATTCCTCAGGGATAATCTGATAATCTGTTTATCATTAAATGGCAAAGCCAGGATTATACATACTGTTGTATTTCTGATTGCTGTGTGTGGTTGTAGAAGCTAAACAGTGAAGACAGCTGACAGGAAGAAAATCAATGCATTTGAAATGTAGTGCAGTAGGAGAGTTCTCCAAATGCCATGGATGGCAGAAAAGAGAAAGAGATGTGTCCTAGAGCAAATGAGCCTAATCTCTCCCTAAAAGGCAAATGACCAAATTGAGACTGTCACACTTTGGGTATATCATGAGATGACATGACTCATTAAAATAAGATAAGGTGAAGGGAGTAGGAAAAGAGGAAGACTACACAAATAGATTGACCAAGCCAAGGAAGCCACAGCCCTGAGTTTAACCTGAATAGGGCTGTAAATAACAGGTTATCTTGGGAGGTGTCTCATTCATAGGGTGGCTGTAAGCAGAAGACAACTTGGTGGCCGTTAACAGCAACAATGTTTCAGGGGTTACATGCTAATTTGGGTTGGAACTAATTTTAATAACGAGCGGAGACAGAACCAGAGTTGGCAGGGACAGAGCCAGTATGTTCCTGTTTATAAAGTGGGTGGGGTTTGAAGCTTGGGTGAGATCAGCAAAAAGACTTTTTCTTGGAAAACCAAGTTTTCCATTTCTAGGGCCATTTCTAGACTACACTGTTATAGACTTATTATTCCACTTTCAACATCCTGTGGGATTCTGGGCTTTGTAGTTTATTGAGGACAAAGAGCTCTCTGGCTGAGAATTCTAAATGCCCCTCCCTAAACTGCAAACCCCAGGATTGCACAGGATGTTGAAAGTGGAATAACACTATAACAATGTAGGCAGAAATGGCCTAGGTTAGGAGCTCTTTCTAGTCTGCTTCAGTTTTCATTAGCCTGAAGTGTCTTCTCTCATCTCCACATCTGAAAGTAACTCTGCTTACCCTGGCTCCAGAGCACTTAAAAAGAAGTTAAATGAGAGCAGATACAATGTAGCTTCCTGGATGACACTATAGCTTAACTGCCTTACAAAAAGTATCTGTTTATTTATTCTGCTTGCTTCCTTTTTGAAGCCTCCAGAATAATCCATTCATTCTCTTCTAATTTGTAATATATGCCCTAATATAATCTGTATTTGGGAGCCAGAGTGGCATAGCAATTTTAGCATTGGACTATGACTGTGGAGACCAATGTTTGAATCTCTACTCAGCCATGGAAACCGACTGGGTGATCTTGAGCAAGTCAAACTTTTTCAACCTCAGAGGAAGACAAAGGCAAACCCCCTCTGCACAAATCTTGCCAAGAAAGCCCCATGGTAGGTTCACTTGAGGATCTTCTTAAATCAGAAACAACTTGAAGGCAAACAACAACACAATCTGTATTTACACAGGAGAGTCAGGAAGATGCTGTCTGCTGCAACTAAGGTAATTATACTCAGTGGTGCAGGAGATGTCCTATGCTTACATACTTGAGAGTAAGCCCCTCTGGACTCATGGAAATTTATTTCTAACATGCTGAAAGTTAACTGCTTAGGAACAGAGGAATCTGCCTTGCATTGCCAGACCTTTGGCTAATGAATCCCATTATTGTCAATGCTGACAGAAAGCAATTCTGCAGGGTTTTATGGAGGGTTTTATTTTTGTTTTCTGGTACTCACATTAGGATTGAACTTGGGACCTTCTGCATGTAAAATGTTTCCTTTACCACTGAATGGTGGGTTTCTATAAGTTTTAACTCCCTGAAGTGAATTCTTAACTTTCAATGCCTTACAAAAATCATTGCCGAATTCAGATAATGGAATGCTTTGTCATCTTGATGAAAGAAGCATTCTAGGTTACCCCATAATTCTTTTTCACACTTCTGTCAATGGTTTTTCATTTTTTTCCTGTTCACAATGTGATCCACTTACAGTTATGGCAGGTTGTTCCTGTATAACCAGTTTCACTACAATCACAGTGGAACGTCCTCCAGGACTGGGAACATTTTCCTCCGTGTTCACAATAGTTTGGCAAACACCTGATGAGGGAAGAGTTCAACAAAAAGGGTAAGATTGTTTTAAGCAGCAGACAATATTTGCAATGAAACACATTGTCCCTCACCTGTTTTCTCAAAACCTCTATATCTCCTATGGTTCTAAAATGGAAACTAGTTGTTTTCTTCTCAGTGCTATGTTTTGTTTGAAAAAAAAGCATTCAGAAAAACTGCTTTCAGTGAACAGAATGAATTGAAAAAGAAGCCCAAACTGATACCAAAAAGCATGGTGGGCAGGCTTTGCTTCTCTCCTGTGTCTAGACAGAATAACTGATTCATCTGTCTCTTACTACAGGTTCCATGTCCAGCTATGAGCATTTATTAGCTCAGTGATTCCCTAACTCTAGTCTTTCAGATATTTTGGACTTCAACTCGCAGAAGTCCCATCTACCTTAGCCAATGATCAGTGATTTTGGGAGCTGAAGTCCAAAACATCTGAAAGACAAGAGTTTGGGAAACACTACACTAAACTGCCTGA
Source organism: Ctenosaura bakeri (assembly GCA_948474755.1). Classification (NCBI taxonomy): domain Eukaryota; kingdom Metazoa; phylum Chordata; class Lepidosauria; order Squamata; family Iguanidae; genus Ctenosaura; species Ctenosaura bakeri. The sequence goes on from CAOLHI010002914.1 coordinate 163,972, forward strand.
GATCCTACATCAAGAAGATGGGGAGTAACTTTAGAACTATGGAATTTCATGGTGATTTTACATTATGCAACACTGCACAACTGAAAATGCAAACAGGAAATGCAAAATTGCACTGTTCAAAGGTCATCTACATGTACAGTGCACAATGAATATCTACATACGCAATGCACAACAGCAACATGTCTTAATCTCTCTTCTGCCACCTAAGTATGGAAGGAACATTCAAAATATTTTTAAGATGATTGAAAAATATATTTTTCAAGTGTTGAGAAACCCTTATTTGAGGGATGCTGGATTCATGACAATTTTTTACAATTCAAGTCTTTTCTGCACAGTATGTGGAAGTTGTTGCTTTTCTAGAGAAAATAGCATTTTCTGTACAGGAAACAGCCTTTTTCTGTGCAGAATATAATGTTTTTGCATATAATCATTATTGCATGCACAGAAAATTATGTTACCTACACAAAAATTCTGTAACTGTGGACTTTATCTGTGCAAAATTCACACAAGGTCAATTTGCATAGAAAACAGCCTCATCTGTGCAGACATAGCTTTTTCTGCACAGAATATACTTCTCTGTAGGAATATTTCTGCACTGAAAATGCTATTTGCTACATAGAAAATGCTGTTTTCTGTGGTAACAACCACATGCAAGCTTTGCACAGAATAAGTTCTAATTTCCAAACTAGCTGAGAAAAGACTTTATGAAGACTTTCTCACAAGAGGAAAAACATTGCTAAATTTACTTGTTCCTGCCTTCAAGAAGAAATATAGTGAATAATTACTTCCCTACCACTACTTTGATCTTAATATGGATGCTATGCCATGTCCAAACAAGCACTAACCATACATGTAAGAGAACTTGCATGGATTAATTGTAAATTAATTGGTGGAATCCCTATCCCAGTAGGTGCTGGTATTCCAACTCTATGGCTCTTCTTTTCTCCCTTTGCCTATTACCCTCAGGATCTCTCCCTGGATCTGATACTCAGAGTTAAAGGTGACTTCTATACTGGACAAATGGTTGTGTTGATTGATGGGTTCAGTGAGGTAAAGTGTGGCCGGTTCTCCCTTTCAGCTCCTAAATGAACATATTCAGATACTGCTGTAGCAAAGACTTTGGTTGATATTCTGCATGACAGTTATAGATGTGTACACATCTGTAACTGCTTTGCAGTCACTATCTCTACGGAGTCACAACTGCCAGAATTGTAAATGCCCTTCCAAACCTGTTTTAGCAGGCATGAACCATACTGGGTGAAGAAGCTCTGTTCTGCTGGCAATCAGAGCACAGACTATGTTTTTACTCCCTCCAACCAGTCTCACTTTCTGTTGAGAGAGGGTTGGAAATGTCATCCACCCACACCCTGACTGCCAGCAGAAAAAATCTTTGTCCAATACCCAGTAAAATAGTGGGGGGATGGGTTAGACAGGTGATATTATTTAGTTCCATATGCATAACCAAGTAGGTGATGTTAAATATGGGCCTTGTTGTATAACATTTAAGTTAAATATGAACTCCCAAACTCTTTGGACATGCCCAGCTCCCAAAAACCCTGTTCATATCTTATCAACTCTTGTCATCTTAACTGGTCTTCACTCCATCTCAGACTAACCTCTTTTACAGACAAATGTCTAGGTGATATCTTTAACCCCACAGGTCCTGTTTCACAGCATTACATGGGTTGTAATTGGCTGGTTCTATCCAGGTTTGCCTAAGTCATCACTGTACAATGTGTAAGTCACTAACAAGATGGTAACCACCATTATCCATACATGTTGGCTTAAATGTATATGAGGAAACTGGCTTTGTCCAAGAAGCCTACATGTGCACAGCCCATGCTTGCATACAGACTGTGAGTGAGTACATGTCAGTCACAATGAAGTGTGCTCCCATTCTCCTGTTGCCCTGTCCCACATATGTATTACTATATGCACTTTAAACATCTGAAAAAGAATTATATTCATCCAAGAGCAATAAAGTAAAAGCAGTTTTATTGCATTGGATCAATTGCCCATCTCACTTTGGTTCGAGACAGATAATAGTTTTGCCAGAGTAATATGTTAGAATGATCACTGAATGTCGTTTTTCATTTCATTCTACCCTCATCTCTGTTAGAGCACATTTTCTAAGTCGCTGAAGCCCTACCCCCACAAGTGTTCCCAGAAAAACTTATCTGACCAGAGCCAATAGAAGGGATGAAATAAGTAAGTGTGCACATTATAGGCAGCAATATTTCTATCATGCCACTTTCAAATTTAATTTTCTTTTTAAGAAAAAACTTGTGCCAAGCTTTAGTATCCTGTGATCCATAACAAGAACCTAATTATCTATAGCACACGTACAGGACAGAAGTTTGATCACTGAATGCTGAATAGATCATATATTCCATGTAGATCGTTTACAGATTCTGTTCCATCTCCATATCTCTCCTACCCTAGGAATAATTTGCCTTGGCCATAACTTCATAAAATCAATAAATTAACCCACCTTCACTTACTGTCCCTATTTCCCCTTCTCTTCCCACTAAGGACTTCATTTTCCTTCTTATTCTGAGCTTCAACATTCTCAGCATGTATGAATAAGTATAGAAATCAGGAGATTTGCATCAATTTACATTGGCAGTGCATTAGGCCTTGGATTCTTTCAGTTTGTTGTTGTTCTTTGGAGATTTCAAGGTATAAAACTGTTGGGCAGCCAAATGGATCAATGCATTTGCCTGTGCCCAGGGGAAAGTGTTATTAAAGCATGAAGGACACTTCTGTGTTTAATATTTAGCAAGCATTTCACTCACACTGTTTCTATATGACTTTGTATACATATGGAGCTTCAAGACCACCCTGGTGCAGGCCAAGTCATTTTGCTCCCTAAAGTATAACAGGAAATGTCATGTGCATGCATGCGTGTGTGTGTGCACACACAGGCTCACAGACTTCTGCATTTCAGAAAAGCTGATTTTAATAAGCTTGGGAAAATACCAAGTGAAATCCCATTGTCAGAAATTCTCAGAGAGAAGAGAGTTCATGGGCCATGGAAGTTCTTAAAAGTGAGATAGTGAAAGCATAGTTACAAGAAGTAAGAAAAGTGGAAGGTATCTAATGAAACCAGGGTGGAGGTACCAATAATTTTCAGATGGCTGAAATTTAAAAGAGATATGCAAAAGAAATTAAAGAAAGGGGGAACCACCAAAGTTGAGTACAAACAAATAGCCGATACTGGCTTTTTGCAAGCCAATCTCCTTAGAGCACATTTAGCACTGAAGGTCTCCACTTCTGGGAGACTAGCATTGGAGAAATAGGCTGCTTGGAGCCAGTAGATTTTCCTACCCGCAAACAGCTACCTTCCTCCCTCTGTAACACTATTACAGAAAGAAATCCCCATGATAGGTTCACCTTAGGGCTGCCATAAGTCAGAAATTACTTGAAGACACACAACAACAACAAACTGCAAATCCCTAGGACTCTACAAGATGGAACTATGGAAATTTAAGTGGAACCATGGTGCTGTAACCATAGCATACCCTACAACCATCCCAATTTGTCTTAGATACTCTAGATCAATCCTCTGTCATCCCACTTTTTCAGCTGCTTTGAAAATGTCTCAGTTTCTTCTTCCTCCTCCAATTTTACTGCTTTTTCCTCATCTTACATCTATTGCTGCAAACTGAGCACAAAGTATAGAAGTAGTTTACTCTCAATTAACTCAGCACAGAGGAGACAAGTGGAAGGGTGCAATCTTGCTCTTTCCATTATGCTGACAAAAGCCTGCTCCTTCATCCTCTACTAACTTGTGTGCTCTTCCTCATTAATAAATTTTTCCATCTTGACCACACTCTGATGTTGCCTGGCCATGATGTTTTTTTCATCCATGAAATGCTGAAGAATTTGTATGTCGGATTAGGAGACAACTGTGATAGCCCTATGATAGCTTTAAAAAAATCCCCAAAAGTGACTTCAAAGGCATGAGTGGACATTACTAGAATGGCAAGGTTGATTATGTCAAGTTTAAAGCAAACAAACAAACAAACCAGGAACCTAAAATGCTTCCTGCCCAGCCTGTTTGAGCCCCTAGGCATCTGAGAATATAAAAATAACTATGGAGATAACCTATAGTTCAACTTTGCCCACCCTCATATATCTAAACTAGGAGTAATAAGTAGGTAAATAAATAAATAAATGTTTCTTATTTATTTTAATATCTATCATTCCTTTCTGCCAAGACTTGGAACTTAAGGTGGCTAACAACAGTCAAATTAAATAAAAAGCAACTACAGTAGAAACATTAGAACATCATTTAAAATGTAATAAAAACATGTCAGTAAAAAAAAGTTTATGGTCTGGGTCCTATCTGGATCAAAAACATACATACATACATACATAAATAAATAAATAAATAAATAAATAAATAAATTTAAAAAAGAGATCCAAGGAGACTGGGGCACTGGTCTGTGCCATGTATTTATTTTGCTGTTTGGTACATCACCAGTTCCTTGAAGTAGCAGCTTTCTCTGTACTTGTTAAGGCCTACAGATGATGCTAGACAATGATTGGTTAATCCTGTTGGTTAATCCTACCTAAGGCAAATCCATTCAATTGATTGTTGAGTGGTGAGACATTGATAAACCTAATGGATTCAATGGATGTGCTCTAGTCAGTAGTAAAACAGGATTTAGGCCAATACACCATAGGCCAGGGATGAAAAGAATCTTCAAAAATATTAGAAAAGTTGTAAAAAAAAAGCTTTTGGCATATCAAGAAATCCTAATGAGAAAAGTCCTAGACGGATGTGAATCTTTGCAGTTCAGGACTTATTCTGTGCAAAATTCACACATGGATGAGTTGCAGAGAAAACATCATTTTCTGCACAGGAAATAGCATTTTCTACATGAAAAAATATTTCAGTCTAGAAAAGAATATTTCTGCACTGAAATATTTTTTTTCATACAGAAAATGCTGCTTCCTGATAGAAAATGTTTTCTATTCAAATTAACCATGTGTGAATTTTATGCAGAACAAATTCTCAATTACAGCTTTTTTTCAGCACAGAAAACAGTATTTTCTGCACAAGAATTAATTATTCTGTGTTGAAATGTTATTTTCCCCTCAGAAAATGTTGTTTCTTGCAGGGAAAATGCTATCTCTATGCAAAACGACTTTGTTTCAGATTTTGTACAGAACAAGTATTGAATTGCAAATAGCCTTTGATAACTGTGTGGTTTTCAAAAAGCTTCTCAGGAGGAAAATTGCTGAATTTACTCATTGCTCCCTTTGAGAAGAAACAGACTACCTCTGTGGAGACTTACATCCCTGTTGTAAGCCTCAGTGCACATGTGAGGATGCCATTCTGTTTTCCTTGTTGAAAGTCAGGCAAAGCTTTGCATCATTCTGCAATTCTATCAGATTGATTGGAATTGTCAAGCTACTGTACTATGAAAAATATCTGTGTTCCAAATTGCCAGTTCTTCATCTGAACCTTTGCTGTTTTCATGAAATGTACTTTCACATACTTCCCAATTTAAACCTGAAAAGGATTGATTTGAATTCTTTCTTTCATCTTGGATTCTTATACTCATCCTCTTCCATTCAGACATCAGTTAGTTAACCTTGTCTTTTTGCTATATCTTACTAAGTGTGATGTAACATACATGGTAAGTAGTAGATATAAATTATACAAGATAGGGTATGAGAACAAAAGCTAAACAATGGGCAGGAGAAGACAAGTAAAGAAAATTATTGACATTCTTGACTGTATTATCAACTGCAGAATATACATTTTCCATATCATTCCAAACAGTTAATTGATAGTCATTGACATGTCTCAGTAGGCCTGCATCTGGACTGGAATCTAATGTTTATGCCACTTCACTTTACATCTAGAAAATAATTTTAAATATTGAAGATCAGTCCACATTTTTAACAGCTTTCCCCTGTTTTCCTTTGCTTTCTTTAAAAACTAAAACTAAATTATTTTCCAAAATATCAGTTGGACTCCTTGAAAATGCTTTTCAGAAGGCTTATTCCTCTTTTGCTTGTTTCTTTCAGAACGAATAACCAAGGCCACGTATGCCATTAGGATAAGTTTGTGTCAAGCACAGTCTCTCTTGCACTGAGTAACATAACAACAAAATGATCTGAGGCTTTTCAGGTCACTAAAGATTAATGGATGTTCTTGTAGTAAGGAAGAAATCCCACAAAAGTGTTTCTCCTCCATTTTCCTATAGAATATTTCATGCTAGTCTGGAGTGACATGGAGTTGGAGTGGAATGGTACCCCCAGTTTCTAATCCATGAAAAGAGTTTCCTATGACACATCATAGGAGTGTTTGTGGAGAGGGTTGTGTCACTGATGTTAGATAAGCACCTCTGTTTTAGGGATGGAAAGAATATTCAAATACATCTGAAAAATAACAAAAAGTCCTGGACTGGTGGGAATCTTTGCAGTTCAGGACTTATTCTGCACAATGTTTCCACATGTTTTTTTTTTCCTGAAGTAAACTTTTTTTTAGATCAGAAAACAGCATTTTCTGTGAGGAAAATAATTCAACACAGAAATATTAATTTCTGTACAGAAAATGGCAATGTCTGCATGAAAATTGATATTTCTGCACCAAAATATTGTTTTCCATGCAGAAAATGCTGTTTCTTGCACACACACAAAAATTGTTTTCTGTGGGAAGGAACTAGGTACAAATTTTGCACAAAATTACTCCTGAACTTTGAATAGCATTAGAAAATTGTGATTCTTAGCAGGAAGAAAATTATTGAAATTACTTGTTGCTATCTTTGAGAAGAACTCTAATGAAGAATTATATCCCTACTCTGTTTATAATTATAATGAGACACCTGACATTCTACTTTAACAATTGCGTTTTGGGGGATTAAAATTCTACTACTAAAACAGTTTCATTCTTCACCAGTTAACAAACTACATCTAATTTTGTGAGGGAATTATATTAATTTATTCAACTAATTACTACATAGTCATCTAATAATTATTCAGCTAATAGCTTGTAATTATTTATCACCCTGCGCACATTATAAACTGAGCCCAAATTTTGTTGAAGTTCATTTGCAGCTTGCAATGAGCTTGTCTTTCTTAGCCCATCAATTTTCTGCCACCCCAGCTACCTCCATATCTTGCCCAAAAATATACCTAATGGCTTAACATAGGAAGCATAGAGTGAACTTTTGGGGCAAAAAATGCTGAAATAAAAAAATGCCCTAGATATTGTGGAGGGAATTTTCTATGGCAATTACAGATGCATAACCTAGAGTTACACACTTATGACTGCTACATATTCAAGATTCCTATGGAGCCCCGAGTGACAGGGGAACAGACCTCCCTTGATCACAGTGGCTGTTTCCTCATAAGTGGGAATTTGGGTGAATTGGGCCATGATTCAATGTTTATGCACTATGCTGTTTATGTATACACATTTCCCATACAGGACTCTGGCCACTGTCTTCCACCAGGCAATGACAGCTCTCAGCATGCTTGTATAAGAAGGACATTTTTTGCCTGCTTGCTTTTGTGAGGTCTTCTGTGAAAGGAGAAGCCTATCAAGCTGGGGCTGAACAACCAATCAGAGATCGTGGAATGCTTTGAGGTGGGGGTCTATGGGGGAGAAATATAAAAACTAGAGGTTTTTAGAGGTTCTAAAAGGGTTAGACATGGTCAGGACGAAAAAGAGAATAAGTCAGTTAAAAACAGATTTTGGTAGGGCTAGTCAAGAAAAAAGGAATGGAGATCAGAATAGTGGGTTTTCCTTAGTTCAGGGAGAAGTGTTACCTTCTTTGGAACTAATATGTTACAGTGTACTATATAGGGAACTAGCAGAAGTCTAGGTGTTTATTTTAATATTATATAACAAATACTTAACAGTTTTCTTTCCCAAATATCTGTCAGAATGTTTTCATGTAAGAACTGCTATAGAGAATTTAGTTACATCTCACTACACTGAACCCACTGTGCAAAACATCCACTTGTCCCATATCATGGTCACCATGCAGCCCAAGTACCAGAGCCCAGGAGTGATCTTGAGTGTAAAAATTCAAGGTAAGTGTCAAGAACCAAATGGTTGCAACTACAGGGCCATATTGAGTACAGGCTTCAGCACAACGTCTTTCAAAACCCACACTCTGATTCAAGCTCCTTGCTCATTTTCAGAAGGATGTGCCAGAGATTCAGAGTAAACAAAAATCACTATGTGTGAGGCCCTAAGTTTTTTTTTGGGGGGAGGAGTATTTTGCACCCTGAGATTCCTTGCAAGAAAATGTATATCTTGCCTTGATATTTGCAAGGCTTATAGGGCACTTCTGAGACAAGAACTCTGGAGGCCAGGGTTCAGTTCCCCACTCAGACAATAGAGAGGCACTGAGTGACCGTGGGCATGTCAGACACTCTCAGCCCTAGAAAGCCCCATGATAGTTTCACCTCAAGGTTCCCATAAGTCAGAAATGGCTTGAAGACACACAACAACAAACCTATCTATCTAGCTAAAACATACCTTTCCATGTGCATAAATTAGACAAATGTTGTACATAAATGTATGAATTATGTTTAAAAATATGTCTAAAATTTAGATAAATCTCAGTGTGGGAAGAAAGCAGGAAGTCTTGCTAAACAATATGGAACTAGGAAGGAAAATGAAGGTGAAGACTGTGATTCTGTGTCATCTACTTTGCTATGTAACTCCTTTAATTACAAAGCTAAATAGTGTCTTTCACCTCCGCTCCCCTGAATCCCCACTGATGAGAAAACAGCCACTGCAAGTTACAGGGGTCTGCTCCCCTGTCAATCAGGAAGCAGCTCACTGATGTTCCCACCCTCCTGTCATGAGTGACTACTGGTGCAACAGTCAGAAGTAGGCTTCTTGTCACAATTTTCCATCGTGGTGGAAATCACTTATGAGGGTGGGGTGGGGGGTAGGTGGAAACAGTCAAATCCTTCCTGATTGACAAGGGAACAGATACCTGCTGCCTACAGTGGCTGCTGCCAAATAAGTGGTGATGGGGGAACTTTCATAGCCCCTACATATTCCCTAAACTAGATTGTGAATACAAACCGGTCAAAAATATGCAATTCTAAGTTACACATTTCTAGCTGTCTTAGTGAATTGTGGCCACAATATGGAAAAGTTCAGTGAAACTGAGACAGAGATATTCACAACTCTAACTTGGTTCAAGTTATATACTGATTCCCATGAAAAGATTAGAGAACTCATGACCAACCCCTCCAAAGCTTGTCAGTTTGAATTCAGTTTCCTGGGGAGTTGCCCAAACCCAGAGGAATGCTTGGAGCTGTGAACATGATTTATCCAGGGAAGCTATTTTCCTGAATGCTGCTTTGGTGAAAGGATATTTTAAGGATCCTGATTTGTTTAGTTAGGTACTGGTTTGCTTGTTAATTTGATTCCAAAAACAAATTCATATTTTGGACTTCTATCTGCAATGGATCAAACAGGAAAGTAAGATTGATAATTCTTCTGAATAGCATGAACGTTGCCTTCACCCACAGGTTTGCTACCTTAACATGATTGCTATGCAGTTCCAGATTGCTCTGGGGAAAGAGACTATCCTTTTCCACAGAAGGATGTTCTCCCCTTTATGCTAATGGTCTAGAAATATCTACATCGTATACATTTGGTTAGAGTGGATCAGATGTTTGAATGTCATTCTCATTGTTTGCATAGAAATCCAAGGTATAAAAAAGCAAGACTGGAATTCTTCACTAAGTTTCTTCTTGAAGAAGGGAAGAAGTAATTTTAGTAACTTTCCTGCTGTAAGAAAGTCTTTGAAAACCATAGTTTTTGAAGCCTATTTACAATTTGAGACTTATGATACATAAAATTTTCACATAGATGTTCTGCACAGAAAACAGCACTTCCTGCATGGAAAATGGCATTTTTCTACATAGATAATAATTGGTTCCTGCAGAACAGAAAATGCTGTTTTATAGGAAAAATTACTGTGTGCCAATTTGGTGCAGAATAAGTTCCACACTGAGAAGAGTAACATCGGTCTAGGAATCTTCTCATCAAGGTTTTTCATGTTTTTTTTGACAATTTTTTGAATATTTTTGAATATTTTTGAATATTCATTCCATCCCTATAAACAAGGCCAACACTCCTTTTTGGGGAGGAGGTTATAAACACAATCAAAGACCATGCAACATATTGGATAAAAATGGGCTACATAAAAATCTAACTTCTATCTGTGGTTATATGTGCCCTCTGATATAAAACTATTGATGTTATTATCTGTTCACAGTACCCCCCTAACAAGAGAGTGTTGTGACTGACTGTCATTCTCAGCAATAATACTTTGTAACAGACTGTCAAAATGCAACTGCCCCTCCAAATTTCTTCCATCATAGAACTGGTGGCCAGAATCCTGTTGGGGAATTAAGAATGTTTAACCTGGAGTTACACATTCATAGCTGTGCAGTAGTTATGATCAACAAGAGCCAGGCTCGTGTAGTGGCTTGAGCACTGGAGTATTACACTAGAGACCAAGGTTCGATTCCCCACTTGGCCATGGAAACCCACTGGGTGACCTTGGGCGCATCACATGCTCTCAGTCCCAGAAAACCTCAGGATAGGTTTGCCTTAGGGTTGCCATAAATCAGAAATGACTTGAAAGCACACAACAAAAAATTTATGATCACAACATACTACCTAGTTTAGGGGATGTGTAGGGATCATGAAAGTCCCCACTTACCAGGAGGAAACTGCTGCAAGCAATGGAGCTACATTGCCCTGTCACTTGAAAAGCAGCTGACTGATGTTTCCACCCTTCTTCTTGTGGAAGCAATCTCAGGAGTAAGGGGGGTTTGTGACAGAGACCCCACTTCTTCCTGTCACAATGGAAATCACTGATGGAAAGTGGTGGGAATGTCAGTCAGCTGCTTCCCAAATGACAAAACAATAGACTCTCATCAATTGCAATGGCTACTTCCACATAAGTGAGATTGTGGGGGAGGTGTTGGGCTGTAATTTACTGCGTAGCTGTGTAACTATGATAATTACACATTTTTAATGACCCAATAGGATTCTGGCCAATATATCTAAGGAACAGTATATCTGAGGCAGAAATTCGTTTCTATATTATCACCTCATGGACTTGAAATTATGAACTTTATCCAAGGACAAGTTCAAAGAGATCAACACTTTAAGTATCTCACCTCTTGCTCCCAGGTAGGAGAGGGTACTCCTAAAGATCATCTAGCTGCCACCATCCACTGATTTAACCCCCCTGATTCAGTCACTCAGTAGGAAGTTACTGAGGAAATTAACCTGTACTTTCTCCACCTCTAACTCAGCAGGGTTTTCCCTTCCCCCTTCCCATGGGACATAAGAATCCTATACATGAGCAAAGGTACGTGAAGAGAGTGTAAAAAAGAAGAGATCTTTAAAGGAAAAGTTTTCACTTTAAGCAAGCAATCTATGTTAGCAAAAGGGTATCTTATACATGAAGGCACCTTCCCTCAGGCATTACTGTGGAACTGCTGCAAAATTACAAACACAGCCTAAGTCATATTCAGCCAAGGTTGAAAAGAACATAAGCTCTAATGCAACTAGCTAAATGTTCCTATTCAATGCATGATATAGATGGAGTTCTGGGTCTGGATGTTGATGGAAAGCTGGGAGTCTCCCCCCCACCCCCGGTCCAGCCTACAGTCAAGCTTCCTAGGTAAGGAAGGGAGCACTTATGCATCTCTCCATGAATCTCTTTGCATGTCTGTCTGTGCTTCCTGATACCTTGAGGTTTTATAACTCTCACTTGGAAGCATCTCAAAGCATTCATACTTCTCCCCAGACTGGTCTTCCTCATTGGGCCATTGTCTCTTGTGATCTCTGTTGCTCCTTCATAATGCTGACCCCAATAAATGTAACTTAAACCCAACAAACCATTAACCCTATGCCTATCTGGAGGGGAGACTATACCCTTCAAGTATGTTGCTCAGATAATGGGAGACTCCATTATTACAAACACACATAAATTACTATCATTAGAAATCCTTGAAGCCTTCAAGGAACAGAGGGACTTGTAAATGAATTACTAATTAACTATTGGCACACCTCTGGGTGATCCAAATGTTTATATCCATACATTCCTACAGTACCCTGCTAGGAGGAAAGAGAGCACAGAAAGGGAAGACTTAAAGTCCTGACTTTGACCTCAAACCTTATGCCTCTTTCCTTACATGAGGTTATTAGAGAAAGTGGCCTCCCACTGCGGCTCCGTCCTCAGGTTGTTCTGGCTTGATTACCTCATTTCACTATGTCCTTGCTCTTGACAAATAATAAACAAACTCTAGCCAGATAATTATCACAGAAAGAGCTCTCTGGTTCTCCAAGAGCTGGCAATGCCATTTCTCAGTTTTATTATGCCTCTCTGTCAGACACACTCTAAGAACAATCAGATAGGGAAACTCAACCATAGACAGCATGACTAAGCTGGGTATGGATTAGTCTACAGAGAAGATTAGACCTGAATTTCTGCATAACAGAAGCACAGACAAAAAGCAGGCCATTGCACAATAGAAGAGTGTGGGCTACAAATGAAGAGTGACTTCCATCTATTTCAAAGGAACTTTTCTGAGAGCTCAATTCTGTGTCTAATAGATTGGTTGCATTATGTTGCTGTTGTTGCTGTTGCTGCTGTTCCAGCAGTATCTATAGTCATTTTTATGTGCCATCACTTTTGTCATGTAGATTACATTCCCAGCTGCAGGTCAGGCAGGTTATTCCAGTGACCTAAAAGGGATACAGCTTTTCAACCAGCCTGCCTTTGAAACTGTTTCCATATTTTTAATTTCCATATGGTTGCACACATGTGCCCGCCCTCAAATGTGTCACATACACAAATGCAGAAAAATTTGCATTTATGCCCAACTATGTACCAATGAATGCTCTATCCTATCTTGGACAAGGTTAAAATCCTATGGCAGAACACATAAGAATGTAAGAGGAAACATGCTGCATCAGGTAAAGGTTTTATCTAGTTCAACAGCCCATTTCTCACAGTGGTTGGCCAGAGGCCTCCAAGAAGCACATGTGGAGACCATGAAAGAAAGAGCTCTCTCTCACTGTTGTTCCCAAATAATGAGTTAAGCCAAAATGTCCAAATTAAGCCTAACTAAAGATGACTTCTGGGGAATGGGTGGAGTGTGGAAGAAAATGTCCCTGAATATCTCTGAGGGAAAGATAAATTCTCAAGCTGTCCAAAGTAAGAACTTCTTCAAACATTTCTCACAAAATTCTTTTCTATGAACATTCAGATTAGCTAATATTATATGAAATTGTACTGTTATAGAACTAGATGGAAAATAGGTTAAAAGGAAGGCTATAAGGGACATAAAGAGAGCCAGCATGGTGTAGTGCTTTGAGCATTGGACTATGACCTTAGAGACCAGAGCCATTTCCGCACTAGACTGTTGTAGTGCTATGATTCCACTTTCAACATCCTATGGAATCCTGGGGTTTGCAGTTTTGAGAGGGACCAGTCAGCCCCTCCCGAAACTGCAAACCCCAGGATTCTATGGGATGTTGAAAGTGGAATCAAAGTGCTATAACAGTCTAGTGTGGAAATGGCCCAGGGTTCAATTCCCCACTTGACCATGGAAACCCACTGGGTGACCTTGGCTGCGTCACACATTCCCAGCCCCAGAAAACCCCATGATACGTTTGCCTTACGGGCACAATAAGTCAGAAATGACTTGAAGTCACACAACAACAACAACAACAACAACAACAACAACAACAACAGCAACAAAGAGTGTAAATCTTTATTTCATTTTGATACGTGAGAGTGAAACATTTGTTTCCTTTCTGTTGGGGAAGTCTGAAAGGGTTTTTGTGCATAGTTATGTTTTCCTTTGTTAATTTTTATATTTTGAGACTTTTTACAAAAAGTTTACAAATCCTTCCCACCCCCCTAGGGGGAAATCTCATCTGAAACATATTTTCTGCAAAACATCTCATTTTCTAGAAAACAGAATGGATTTTGCAGAAGATGTAATGTTTTGTATGAAAAAAGAAAGAAGACAAAACAATGAAAAGTGCTAGCTGTTTGGCTCTTACTAAGAACTTTTTCTGATAGTTGATTTTTTTCCAGGGGAATTTCTTGACTAGTTAAGACCAGTTGAAATGTTGTGAATATTGTTTTTATCCCTAAAAATGAATATATTATCTTCTTCAAGTGTACTGTCTCTTTCAACTGTATTAAAATAATTGGTCAGGTTCATGTCAGTGACATACATGTGCTTTTATCTTGTTTTACATTCAGAGAGGAAAAAAACTATTCAATAAAAGTCCCTAAGTCATTTAGTAACTTGGGAAAACACCCAGGCAATAGCCAGCTGCAGCCAAGAGCACAGTTCTTTTATTCCTGGACCTCCAGCGTCTCTTGGCTCCCAGGTATGGAGGTGCTATTCAGCTATCTTTCATACTGCCCAGCCACTAAAGGTGAATGAAACACACACATGCCTTTTCAAATAGGCCTGTTCACCCAAGAATTGAGTAAAACTGTCTGGACAAGCCATTATGCTCCATATTGTGTGATACAGGATCTCAGTCATTGTGTTTGATTTATAGTTTCACCTGAAATTTTATATTCTATTTGTAGATAGGGTGAGTAATTTCATCAGATATTACTCACTTCTACTCAACGCTACAACTTCCAGCAGGACAGCAACTCCTAGCTGCAACTCTGCAGTGAGGAGAGTTTTCATGGCAAAAGTGCTGATCAGAGGGATTTCTCACTGGAGAAACTGTCCCTGGATTAAAGGGGGATAAGGAGATCACTCATCAAGGTCTGGAATTCCCATTACCTGTGTTTATTTTTGAGCAAACATATTATGAGTAGGAAGGACCAAGGGAGTGAAATATTTAGTCCTTGCCACAAAACACAGCTGTTTGGATCTGAATTGCTGATGGCTCCATACTGGCAACCTGCTTTTAAAAAGAAAACTCATAAATAAACCTTTGGAGTTACAAAAGTTAAGAATTGTTCTTACTAAAACAGAACAATAATCCAGCCACCTTCTTTTTGCAACCAAGAGCCGAGTAAGCATGGTCACTTCACAAGATTGGGATAAATAAATTAGAAAATTGGGGATTGGTATCTTTAAAGTAGAATAATTAAGGATCTAAGTACATATATTTTGTAAGATTGAATTGGATTTTAACAAAGAGAAATTATAGCATGAGAAAGATGTTGATAAGACTGACTTGCTGGCTAGATGAGAGAAGATGTGACTTGTTAACTCTGAAACTGCTGGATTGAATGACAGATGAAGCCTTCCCAGGAACTTCCTTGGGACTTTTGACAATGGATGATAGAGGATCTACATTCTTTGAGAGAAGTGGATCTCCTAAATTTGAAGAGCAACATGATAGAGGCCCTGTGGAATAAGATCAAGGAATCAAGGAAGAACTGTGGGGAGATGTAAGAGAAGAGGAGGATACAGAAGTTAGCAAAATAGAAGTGAAGGTGGTTGAAAATCATACAGAGACATAAATTCAAGATGAGTTAATGGGAGGGTTAGCTATTGAACTGGGGGAAGGAACAGCCAAAAAAGTCTGGTTTGTGAGATCAGGAGTGGAGAAGGAGGAGGCTAATCTGAAACTGATCTGAAATCAAATTACATTGATGGTTGATCACTGTATGATTGAAAGGGATGAGAGAAAGATTTTTTCAAAAAAGAATCATTCTGTTTCAAGACAATTATCCTAAAATACCAAGTGGAAAGGAACAGGAAAAATTAATAAAGGGCAAGAAAAGAAATCTGAAAAGATGGGGAAGGAGAAGTCCATGTACATGGTGGCTATAAGGGATGTAATGGACAGCTACAAAGGAAGTGGGAAATTAAATTTAAAATCAAACAGATTTGATTGAAACTAGGTTATGAAATGGAGCCAGTGAAGCATAGTGGTTTGAACATCACACTACAGCCTCGGAGATCAGAGTTCAATTCCCTGCTCAGCCATGGAAACTCACTAGATGAAGTTTGGCTCATCATACACAGTCTCAGCCTTCCAAAAAATCATGATAAGGTTCACCTTAGGGCTGCCATAAGTTAGAAATTACTAGAAGCACAATAACAACAACAATAACAGGTTATGAAATGGTTATAGACAAAAAGCAATGAAAATTTGGTTAATAAATGTAAAATATAATAAAAAAAATTTACAATGTAAAATGGTAAAGAAGCATTTGGATTTTGGTGATGTTATACAACATATAACAGAGCTAAAGTTTTAAAAAGTGAAAATATTACGTAATCAAGATGGCAAGTAGCATTTAACATTAAGATTAGAAAACACAATGTCATTTATCACATAACTGTAATACGGAATGGAATGGAATAGAAAGTAATATTGATGTACTATGCTAGATATATTAACCTTTTTAGAAGTCAGTTCATTTTTTCAGTTTTGGAAAGCATGAACTAGGGAAGGGGAAGAAGAAAACTGTTAAACATTATCTTCAAGAGGCTTGAATCAATTTGATTTTTATACTCCTTTTAAAGGAAGAATTGAAGTTAACTGCTTTTCTTTGTTCTTTACTTTTTAATTTCTAATTCTTATATCTCATGTTTTCTTCATTTTTTTCTTTTCTCTTGTGCATTTGTAGAATTTTAGAGTTTTTAGAAACTATAATTAATAAAGATATAGGTATAGATATAGATAATTTACTCCTATTCTAAATCCCCTAATAGTTTGATGAAGCCAGAAAAAGAAAATCTCCAGATAATTTCTGGAATAATTATGTTCTGAGAAATGGTGGCTCTACTTTAGTTCAAGGCTCAATCCCTGGCATCTTCATGTTTTGGATAGCAGAACTGTGCAAAGCATCTCCCTTGGCCATTGCATATGAAGCTTCCTTAGATTACAGTAGTAATATAAATGGACCAGTGGGTCTGACACTGACATATACAAAACAGCCTCATCTATATCTATATATCATCTCTTTCTCTCTCTCTCTGTTTATATTCTGTATTCTGTATATATGACTCACTTTTTTCCTGAAAAATATTGTTTGAAAAGGGGCGTGTCTTATATGTCAGAATGTCATATAAACTGGCAAATAGTATTTGCCATCATATAAATGGGATACATCTTATCTGCTGGTGCTTCTTATATGCTGGCAAATATGGTATTTTTGTCCCATCAACCGTCCTGATGAGAAGGCCAAAGTAGCTTGTTCACTTGCCTACACCTGACAGGCATGAACCTGTGAACAAATATCACCCAAGAAAGCCACCAGTAATGGGGACCAACACTAAATCATTTCATTTGGAAAGCAAGCCACTAACAATGTCTGAGTGGTGGTGTGGGTGCTTATGGTGCTAGAAATGAGATGTAGGCATGGGGAGGGAAAATGCAAAGTGAACATTACAGATCTCCAAAGTAAAGACATTACATGCAGCTAAGAACCAGGCAGGGATGACTGCCAGGTAGTATCCTCACTGACAACATTTTCTAGCTCACTGCAGGTTAATTATTTCAGGCCAAAGACAATATTAAATATTCGTTTCCTCCACCCCAGCAAGGGAATTTGATTTCACTATAAAACAAATAACACCAAAGCACACAAGGGGCATAATTAGAGAGAAAATTCTCTCATTTCTATGGCCAGCTTATTTAAAAAGAAGAAATTAATAATTTGTGCTGTATTCCCCAAATTAAACACTAAAGAAGAACTGGCATCTGCAAAAAAAAACAACCTTTCATTTTTACTTCCCCCTCTTAAAAAAAGCAAAACCCTTGTGTTAGCATTTGATTTCCCAGTGATCTGGGTTTTGGTAATATAGCACATGCAAGCAATACGAGTTTGAGCGAGGGAGAGAAAAATGTTAAGTCCAAAATTAAATTTCAAAGCAGAGAGCTAGACAGGCACACAGAAAAGAAGATGCAAGCAGGCAGCAAGCAGAATTACAGATTTAAAAGTCAGCTCTGATTAGTGGCCGATATATTCAGATTGAGCTAATTCTTTTTAAAATATGTTTTTGGTGGCTATAGCAGCAGAACGAATGGAAGAATGATTGGCAGACAAAGACAAAGCCGAGTGATGGATGGCATTAATGTCAGCTGGGAAAGTCAGTAACAGGGGTGGACTGAGCTTCTTGAAGTGGGAGGAAAAGTAATACAGCCTCTTCCATCTTGCTTGCAGCTACCTTCTGCCCCTCTTGTCACCTCACCACACTTCCACTTCAAAACCT
This sequence comes from Ctenosaura bakeri, assembly GCA_948474755.1. NCBI lineage: Eukaryota > Metazoa > Chordata > Lepidosauria > Squamata > Iguanidae > Ctenosaura > Ctenosaura bakeri. Next base: position 182,197 of record CAOLHI010002914.1, read on the forward strand.
GCCCTGATGTGCAAAGTAAAAAGATTTGTGCAGCTTGTGCTTCTTTATTTGAGGGATACCAGGCAGGCAAGTAGTGAATGTGGCAGCAACAGTATGGTGTGCTGTAAGGAATTGACAGTATCAGTGCCCACCTTCATAGGTGGAAAGGGGCAGGGGGAGTAGGGGAGGACGCGAAGCAGGAGGTGTCGCGTCCGTCCTCCCCGTGCGCGCGCGAAGCAGGAGGTGTCGTGTCTGTCCCCCCCGCGTGCGCGCAAAGCAGGAGGCTGTCGCATCCGTCGCGCTAGCGCCCCGCCCCTTCCTCCCGCAGGGGTGGAGGGAAGGAAGCGCGACCCAGCTGCCTCCCCGACGCTCCGCACAGGAGGTAAGTGCGCCTGGGCGCCCGGAGCGTTGCGCGAGCACGGGTGATTTTCGCTTTGAGGTGAAAATCAAAAAACCCGCGATCACGCCGCTGCAGCCCCGTGAGCGCAGGAGAAGTGGGAGTGCGTCGTGCAGAGCGACGCTCCCACTCCCGCGAGGCTCACAGGGCTGTCGCACGACAGAAAGGCCGTGCGAAAAGGGCCAGAGAAATCAGGCTAGGTTATTAGAAACAAAGCAATGTTCTTGTTTGTTTCTTAGACAACTACTTATTCTACATATTTTATGTTCCACGAACAAAATATTTTCACGCTTTAACCATTTGTTTGCTGTTTCTCTCTTCATACATCATATGTTTTCAACTTTCTATCTTTGAGTTGCTATCTTAGTCTGAAACTGAAGCCTTCATACTCTACTGGGCTTGAGGCCAGAACTGGCCATGAATAAACCTTATGCCATGGTAGTGACAAAAGTATGTGGGATTCCTGTATTTCTCCTGTTCTCAACTTTTAAGCAGATCATACCCTGGAGGGGATTTAATTGTAATCTCTCATTTCCATTTTTTCCAATAAATGTTGATATCTAGGTGAAGTCCAAGAAAGACAGTGCTAATACCGGATATGGAAATGAAGCTAAAGAAAGATGAAGAACGTATGCTTAATACTGTTCTATATAACTTCCTTTTCTCAATCAACATCAGGTCAAGACTGCTGATTTCAGAGTATGGAATGACTGGAAAAATCTAAACACATAAAATCTCATGGTTGTTTTATTTCTGAAAAATATTCTTTCCCCATCTGAATGAAGTCCAGTGCACAAGAGATATCATATAATTTCCACATCTCCAGCACAGCCTAAGATTTAAAAGACAGGATTTGATGATGGCATGAGGTGATGCCTACTGAGGTCACCAAGTTGCCAACTTTTGAAAATCAGCAATTGCTTATTTGTGATAGTGGCCCAATGGTGAAAAGGCAGAATTCAGGACATCTGGAAAACATCTGAATATATGGTGGTGAAGAAAGCATGAAGACCCAGGAAAGCACTGGTAGGTTCCATTATGTCAACCTATTCTAGATTAGCTGAACAACAAGGGGGAATTTGCAACACAGTGTTACAATGTCTTTTCATCTGCTTAAAAGGAGTGTCCTTGTGGTGTACTGCAGGAAGCTGGTGGGGGAAAAGCACCTGTTTGGTGCTCAGAGCAAGGAATGCTGTTTCAGGAAGGGGACATTATTCCCCACCTGCTGAAAGCTTCCTCCATTGTGCTATATAGCACCAAAGGGCTTAGGTTTAGGGATGTTTGTATTATTATGTAAAATAGGAAGTATTTTTAAAAAGTGAAAAATATTTTGTGTGCATGTGTTACTGTTGAAAAGGTATGTTCAATCAAAGGGCCCTTTCACACTACACAACCATAGCACTATGAGTCTACTTTGTCTGCCATGGTAACATGTTACGGAATCCTGGGATTTGCAGTTTGGTCAGAGGCATTAGAAGAGCTCTCTGGTTGAGGATTCTAAGGCCTTTTCCACATGACAGGGCTCAGCATAGTCTTCTCATTGTAGCCCCAGTGGGGAGAGAAAGCACCCCAGGAATGCTCCCCTCTGCACTTCTCCTGATCACTGTGGAGAGGAGCGCTCTGGCCTCGCCTCTTCCCTTCCGCAGCGCAGCCGGGCACTTGCCATTGCTTTGCTGGTGAGGAAGGCATTGCCAGTGTACTTCTGCCCTTCCGCATCGCTGGGAAAGGTGGTAGCACGGTGTGATGGTAAGTGTAAAAAGGATTTTTTCCATTTTTCAAATACCATGCTCACAGGACATGTGGGAACAAAATGGCAGTGGGACCACGACGACATTGTGCAGAAGCATGACCTGTGGAGTGCTGCCATCGTGTCCCTATTGCAGGGCAGCCATGCTGTGTGGAAAGGGCCTAAGCGTCCCTGTATAGGCAACAAATCCCAACATTCCTTCAGATGTTCCCATGACCATTAGAGTAGAATCATAGTGCTGTAGATTCATTGTGTGAAAGGGCCCTAAGAAAGACCAAGGGGAAAAGCAAAATAAGGAAAATGGAAAAGATAAGGACAGGAAGCACAGAAAGGGGGAAAATACAAGTACATGCTGTTGGGAAAAGTTGTGAATGAAATTGAGAGGGTAAACTGTAGGCTATGCCTAGCACAGCGACCCCAGATCTTGAATATATTTTGAAAAACTGCTTCTTTACCGAATAATGCTGCAGAATGAGATGGGATATATTTTATCAACCACACTGAGAGCTAAAACATCCCCTAGTTTGCGCACACATGCATGCACACACAAGCACACACACAACCTTATGCAAACTATGATATTTGTGTTCACTAACGACGATAGTGAAATAGTAGGGAAGTATTGACACTTCTCTATGACTTGCCTATCCCCTTCCAATTTTGCTCTTATGTGTTCTAATTTATTTGCTGTTAATTGCTTTCCCTTAGATTTCCACAGAGACTGAGGTGATAGTGCCCATCACCCAGTAATCCACCCCAAGTCCCTCTGAAACCTCTTGAAATTGCTTTTGTAAACTTAGAGCCTCTTCATGGCCCATTTCCTGCTTAAAATATCCACTGGATGTTCATCAAAGTAATCCATGGGCTCAACATAAATTTTGTTATCCTTGTAGTGTTTTCCAGAAGTAAGCAGAGATAAAAATTTCTCTTTTCTGAACAGCTAGAGCATTCTATCCATCCATGTTATCAGCAAACCAGGAGCAGAGCTGAGATTTACAGCAAAAGAATCCACAACTTCAGCAAGGTAGTTTTAAGAAGTTTTTAGTTCTAAACAATAGGAGTAATTCAAGGAGGCCAAAATATCACATAGATGTCAGAACTACAGGGTTCTAAAAAATCTATGTTTTGTTTTTGTTGGATTTTTCAGCATTCCACCAGCACTTTCATCACATCCAAGTTCCCAAGAAGTGTCAAGACTCTTCACATCTGCTTCTTATGCAAACATCTGTGGGGGGGGGTTTAGTAAACATTTTTTTCTTAATGCATCCCATTTTTAAAAGCTAAAAATCCTATAAGCACCAGATCCTGTCTGATCTTGATAGCTAAGCAAAACCATATCCGAGTATTCCTTGCCTAAGGAAACCCTGCAGAGGTAAAGGGATCACTATAAGTTGACAGGTGACTTGAAGGCTCATACACCCACTTCCCATTTTTAAAACATATTTTCCCTTGAACTAAATAAAACTTTTTTTCTATACACAATGACTTGCATATCACTTCAAAAAGGGCATGAATCTGATATTTTCCATGGTTGTAGCTCTGTGCAAGGGGATCAGAAATGTAAACTTAGAGCCACTCCATAGCCTCTAAATAAGAATTATTTCCCAATGATATTCTTCCTTCAGTCCCCAACTTCCTATCATTGCAGAGGGTAAGCCACTGAAAATTGTTCCCTCTCAGAACACTTCTATGTGCTGTGTTCTCATTCCCTTGGTCCCTTTGCCTTCCCCTTTTCTTTGGATGGCTAAACTGTATTTCTCAATGCTCAACTGAAGCATTAAGTTATTGTACCCCCTCCATGTAACTACACCCCAATGTTTCCAGTTTCTTCCCAATGACAAGAAACTTAAGGAAAAACAAACACATACAGACCCTTCTGTCAATAATCTTACAGACAATAAACGGAATGATTTATAAAACAAAACTTCAGTGAATGTATACGTCTCCTCCATTTCTAGTGGGCAGAAGTCAAGGATGACATTTTCTCATTAAATTATTTATGTAGTGATTACTATTTGAGGTATATCCATGCGTCAGCTTCTTGCCCACTTCTTTCTTCATTTCTTTGGTGAACAATTGGAAGATAACAGGTATAGTATAGAGGTATGGCTTTTAGGGTCCATTTTGTGGTGCAGATTTCAATGTCTGTGCTGATTGCAGTTGTGACTCAAGACAATGTGACCTGGACAAGTGAACATCTAGAGACACTCCTCCTGGAGGCAAATGTCCCAGGAATTCAATACTTCCAATGTCTGATGTGAAGCGACCCCATCTATATTGTGTGCCTTCAAATCATTTCTGACTTATGACAACTCTAAGGCCACTTCCGCATGGGGCGAGGGAATCGCCCCATGCCGCTACTTACCGGGTCTTATGGCTCCCCGGTCCGGTCCAGGCTGCTCCAGAGCAGTGCGTGCTCGTCGCTCCACACTGCTCCGGCATCAAAAATGGTGGCTTCCAGTTGGTCGAGGGTCTCGATCAACTGCTGAAGCTCGCCAGCCTAAAGCCTGCCCCCAGCAGATTGCAGGCTCGCGTTGGTGCGAGCCTGCAAATCTGTACAAGGGAGCAGGCTCGCACTGGCGTGCTCCATGCTTTTGAAAAACTGAAAGAAACAGATTTTTCAAAAGCACACTGGACAACCACTTGGAGTCATTCCGAAGCAGGCTGAGGTGCGGATCTACGTTAAATAGTCCATACCCAGTCCGCTCCCAGGTGCAGATGTCCTCCCCGGAGGACGGACTGCACTGTTTTAAACACCCCGTCGGAAATGGCCTAAGATAAACCTCTCTCTCTCTCTCTTTTTTTTTGCCAAGATTTATTCAAAGGGGATTTGCCTTTAGCCACCTCTGAGGCTGAGAGAGTCTGGTTTGCACCAGGTCACACAGTGATTTCCCATGGTTGACTGGGGTTTCAGACTCTGGTCTCCAGATTCATTGTCCAACGCCCAAACCACTACGCCAGACCAGCTCTCGCCTCATGTATACCTACCAGACTAGCAGGTATAGATCTGAAAGCAGCTGCAGATTGAGTAGCACAGTTCTTAAAGAGTTGTGTGATGCATATCAGTTCTTTTAGTTTCTCTCAATCAGAAATATAATGCATTTAGAAATGTGGATTTTGAAAGGAAAAACTCCCCCATGACACATAAATACATATGTAAATGTGAACTTTTGTGCAGATCTTTTTTAAAAGTGAACATATGCAAATGTAACTCAAAGCAGAAATAGATTTGTTTGCCCATCATTAGAGGCAGGGTAGTATGATGAAGCATTAAGAGGACAGGAATAAGTAAGGATCAGTTGGCAACATATTCTGAACAGCCAGCCATAAGCAACTTAGAGCTTCACTTTTTTTTTCCAGGGAGAGAATAGGGGGGGAAAGTAGTCAAGATATGAAATATGGTGAGTTATTTCAGCAGTTTCCTGAAGAATAGTTCTTCTGTATATAGAAATAACCAAAAGGCATCAGATCCTGTCTGGTCTTGGAACCTAAGCTGGGTCAACCCTGGTTAGTATTTGGATGAGAAACTGCCAAGGAATAGCAAGTGTTGTAGGCTATGTATTTCAGAGGAAGGAACTGACAACATCACTTCCTAAGTATTCCTTGCCTAAGAAAACCCTCTGAAATTCATGGGGTCACCACAAGTCGATAGGCAACTTGAGAACACATACACAGACAAAACACCCCAATTAAATTATAACATCTAAAGGTAGCAAAATATGTGTGTGCACACTTCTATTAAATCAATATTGAAGTAGAAAATACATGAATCGTTAATTAACAGGATCCCATGCCAGTAGACATAGGCCATTTCCGCACTAGCCTGTTATAGTGCTATTATTCAACTTTCAATATGCTATGGAATCCTGGGGTTTGCAGTTTAGGGAGGAGCCTCACTGCAAACCCCAGGACTCCATAGGATGTTGAAAGTGGAATAATAGCACTATAACAGGCTAGTGCAGAAATGGCCATAGTAGCATGGAGATTCTAGGAACAGTAGACCAAAAGTAAGTTTTCAAAGTTCTAGGGAAAGATATATCTATATATCCAGAGAGAGGGAGGGATGGTCATAGTATGTGACACAGCCCTGAGAATCACAGCCTATATAGTTTTCAAAATACATAGAACATTTTTCTAGGAAAGCTGAAAGCTGAAGAGATACAATAACATCTATAATAATAAAAGAGCAGCTATTTAGGGGAAAATATATTATAAGAACTTTTTACAATAAAGATTAGGGTGCCTGTGTTAATTGTTCCATTACACTGACCACCTTGGTTTTCTGCTCAGAAGCATATACAGTAGTGTTTTTGGCTAATAGTAAGCTTATATAATCTTGACTCTTACTTATCTTCAGTGTATGGCTGGCACAGCTTTGGGGTCAAAAAGGAAATATCAGTACCAAGCGAGAGTCAACATGGTGTAGTGGTTTGAGCATTGGCCTATCACTCTGGAGACAAAGGTCCATATCCCTGCTTGGTCATGGAAGCCCACTGGGTGACCTTGGACAAGTGACACTCTCTCAGCTTTAGAGGAAGACAAAGCCAAACCTGTTCTGAGCAAATCTTGCAAAGAAAACCCCATTATAGGTTTGCCTTAGGGTTGTCATAAGTTGGAAATGATTTGAAGGCACACAACAACAACAATCAGTACCAATTATTTTTGTGATTTATTCTTATCCGGTTAAATATAAATATAGGGATGGAAGAATTCTCAAAAATATTTTAAAAAACAGTTTTTTGGGGGGTGTCAAGAAACTATGGCCATTTCCGCACTAGACTGTTATAGCGTTATGATTCTACTTTCAACATCCAGCTGGCCCCTCCCTAAACTGCAAACCCCAGGATGCCATAGGATGTTGAAAGTGGAATCATGGCGCTATTAACAGTCTAGAGCGGAAATGGCCCATGATGACAAGGACTGGACTGATGTGAATCTGCATGGTTTGGGAGGTATTCTGTAGAAAATTTGCCCATTTTTGTATGTTTATAAAACAGAATTTTCTGCAATGGAAACTTTTTTTTTTCTGTGCAAAAAATAATACTTCTGTGAAGAAATGTCAGCCAGAATCCACTAAGCCAGTTATGAATTGATGAGTGTCTTTCTTCTGCTGATCAGGAAGCAGCTGACTGACATTCCCATCTCTTCTTGCATGAGCAATCTCTAGTGCAAGGGGAGGCATTATGACAGGGACCCTGGTTCAACTTGTTGCACTAGAGACTGGTTGTGCATTAAATGAGGTACACCAGTAAATATTTGTGTATATATCTGTGTGTGCATCTAAGATAAGACTACCAAGTTCAGACAATCAAAGAAGGCATACAATTTGTTGCAAATAAATAATTCATATGGTTTGTTGTAAATACATGAATAAACATCGGACACCAGAGGCATGCAGTTTTCTACAAGTAAAAATCAACTGGAAATGCATCTCAGTAGCAGCAGATGACTGATAACATACCCTTTAAATAAATCAATAGTATCTGAGAGCCATTCACATGTTGATGTTAGCCTTCTTCTTCTTTGGTGGCTAATACAGACAGCACATGCTATGAGATGTCTTCCCATTCTTATTAAAAGTCAGAATCCGGCCGTTGGTCTGAGGCCCTTTTCGCACGTTACCCTTTTGCGTGATGGGGGAGGGCATCTTGCGCGAGAAGCCTCATCCAAAACGCTGCCGCTTCCCTACTCCTTCGTACCGCAGGTCGCTTCCTGTTAGCGTGACCATCATCCTAGCACCCCGCCCCTTCGTTCCGCAGCGCAGTCTGGGAGTTGTAGGCTGCGCTGGGGGAAGGAAGCGCGACTGGGCCGCCTTGCCGACACACCGCACAGAGGTAAGTGTGCGAGGGCGCTGTGAGCATTGCACGAGCGCGGGGCATTTTCGGCTTAAAGCCGAAAATAAAAAAATGCACGCGTGCCCCGCTTTAGCCTCGTGAGCGTCGCGTAAGGGGGAGTGTGTCATACGGAGCGCCGCTCCCACTCACGCGATACTCAAGGGGCGCTCGCGCAAAAAAAAAGAGCATGCAAAAAGGGCCTGAGATACCACATGTAATAAGAAGCACCTTTTACTCTCACCGGTCACAGTTGTGAGGCTTTGGTTACTTTGTTGTCAAACATTTACTTAGCTATTCACAGCAAATCACATGGATTATTTATTTACAACAAATGACACAGATTCTTTGAGTGTCTTTGAGGGAGTGAACACATAGATTTACCAAGTTTCTTTCTATGATTTCTACTTTAAGATATGTGTATGTGTGTATCACCTCTACTTATTACTTCCCGACTCTTCATTGTTCATTGTTAACTTTAGGTTAGGCCTTATTTTCAATTCTTCCTTACTACAAAATATCAGATAAGTGATCATTTACAATCCCGGAGCAGAGAATAAAGGGGAACTCTACTTCACTGGATCAAACTTCCTAATGTTTCTTTCATTTCCATTTTGCAGACATTTATTTACTGTGTATCCATTCCAAAAATACTATGATACTTTACAGCATACATCTTGTAAATGATCCATTTAAACAAAAGAACAACAGCATTGAAGGGATGACATGTTTTGATGATTCAAACAACATTTCCTTTTCCTTCCTATCCCTTTAAAACTTCAAAGCTATCAAACATAGTTTGGGCATAAAATGTAATCCTTGCACAAATCTGCAGCTTGATTTAAATTTTGCATATCTCATCTCCAACAGACTGGCATGGGGGAGAAGAGAGGATTGAGAGTGTGAGTGAGTGAGTGGGAGAGGCTTGTATAATTTACCATTTCCCAGATCTTCACAGCAATACTTCTACTTAACCATTCTATTATCCCTAATATCAATAATGTTGGTGGATTAGAAATTTTCATTTATAGAATGCTGTACTTATATGCCACTTAGCTGAAAGAAAACAAAGCATAAGAATAGGAGAGAGAATAATTACCTATCTCTGATGCCACAGAGATCAATGCGTAGATTGCTAAAATTCCCCAGGGAACCTTGCTGAACTAAAATGAGGTCCTTGGGCTGGTTATCAATAAAAATGAGTCTCATGCAGCCTTGAAAAGCCGTAATGGGATTTAAGCATTTCAAATCGGTAAAACTGTCAGGGCACCCTGTGGGACAAAGAGGGGAGAAAAGCATGAGATGAAGTATAGTTAAATGACAATTTATTTCTTGGGGATTTACCAATGTAAGATCTAATTATTCATAGTGTTTCCATCACCTGCTCAACATGAGCATCTGAGTTACAAATTCTATGGTAATAAATAAAAGAAAGAAAGAAAGAAAGAAAGAAAGAAAGAAAGAAAGAAAGAAAGAAAGCAAATGGCCAATAATGTGACAAAAGAGCAACTTGAGCAAGTTCAAAGTTTTAATTTGATTCCCTTTAAGATATATGATGCAATCAAAAGACTATCCATGTGTTCTGATTATGTTTGGTCCAGTGGGGTGCAAGTCATCTGGAATCACCTCTAGAACATGCTATCATAATGAAGAAACACAAGATACTTGGAAAGGTTCAACATTTCTGTTAGCTGCTGTTGATATTCTACCAGTATACATGGTGCTGTACAAAACTAAAACATATAAAGTGTAATCTAAGAGAACCATCATGGTGTAATGGTTTAAATGTTGGACCACAACCCTGGAAAGCAGGGTTTGATCCCCCACTCAGCCATGGAAATTGACTGGGTGACCTTGGGAGTGTCACACACTCTTAGCCCCAGAAAATGCCACGATAGGTTCACCTTAGGGTTTCCCTAAGTTGGAAATGACTTGAATGCACACAGCAACAACAAGTTGTATTCCAGAGTTAGTAAAAGTGTTGCCGTTGTCTGCTGTATGCTTGTAGAGTAACTTGCCAGGCACAACCCACCCGGAATATTTCCCGTGAAAATTCCAATGAGGACCTGATTTATACAATGTCACATTATTGGTTCATCTTTCAGGTGGAAAGAAAATTTGCAAACATTCAGAAATGATCAAAAGAACATGTTTCTTGAGTGTTGAAAAGTCTTGACAGGATTCTTTGCAGTTCTGACCTTATTTTGCATAGGACTTGTTTTTGTTTTTTTGTTTTTTTTCACAGAAAGCACCATTTTCTGTGCAGAAAGGAATATTTACAGAAATATTATTTCTTGTCCAGAAAATACTGTTGTGTGTGCCTACAATTCTATCTTCTAGGGTAAAAAATGTGGAAGTTTTATGTAGAAAAAGCCCCCAACATTTTCTGCACATTTCTGCAGAAAATGCTGTATTCTCTGAAGAGGGGGAAAAAAGCACAAATTTTATAGACTGAATCCTGAACTTGGAACGGTCTTCAAAAACTGTAGTTTGCAAAGCCTTTCTTGCAGAAGGAAAAAAAAAGCTGCTAAAATTGCCCAGTGCTTCCTTTGAGAATTTGTTCTGTGAAGAATTGCATCCTGAGTCCATCTAGATATCCCAGCATTTTCTACTCTGACTGGCAGCAGCTTTCCAAAGTAACAGACAGAGAAAAGATGGTTTGAGCTGGAGTTGTCAGGGTGCCAGAGCCCTCCAGATGCTGTTGGCCATGCAAATACCATCAACCTTAACAACATAATCTGAGGTGTAGTGTGATAGAAGTACCAATACAACAAAATGGACATCACAAGTTGCCAACACTGGCACAAACAGTGGCCACGCACCAGCAGAGATTTCTTTCAGACTCTAGGCCCATTACCAACTCTTATTCAAATGATCTACACCTGCTATTTATATGTTCTCATAGTCCTATGCAGAGTCCTAATCAGAGAAATCAGATCTGTAGTGATTTTAGTGTATAGAAATATACACAAAAATCCTCAAAAAAGCCCTTGCGCTGTTACCCAACACTTTATAACCATGGATAAAGATGTCAAACTCAGCAGAAAACATTGCAATCTAACAGAGAAAGGTATGGCAACCAGGGATAATTAATTTGTTAAACCATTAAATCAAGCACTAAATTTTCCCAGCAATTTCCTCCAACTTACTAGATCCTTCTAATTAATGTATAAGTTAGAAAATCCTCTAGGTGTGTTTTTGTACGTGCCATCAGATTGTCTGCCAATTTATGGTGACCCTATGAATTTCACAGGGTTTTCTTGGCCAAGGAGTACTCAAATGTGCTTTTGCCAGTTCCTTCCTCTGAAATACAACCCACAGCACTTGGTATTCAATGGAAGACTGTCATCCATGTACTAACCAGGGATGACCCTGTTCAGCTTCCAAAACCAGATGGGATCTGATGCTTTTAGAATATTTTGGTCACTTTAGGGAAAGAGTCTAATAGAATTCACTGGGATGGATGCCTCTTTTTCTGTCCATTCAGGAAATCAGGAAGGCCTTCCCCAGGGGAAAAAAGATAGAACTGGAAGACATGCATGACTTGCTCCCTTGTTAGGCAAGTTAATCTGTGTGATTTCTTTGAGAACACAGAAGTGGGAGGGGACAAGAGGGGGAGGAAGAGGAAAAGGAAGGGTTTTCTGAGCCTGGATCACATCAGAATTACATCTGGGAATTATTTATGGAAAAGAAAAAAAAATGAGTCTTGGAATGGAGATGGAATGGGGAAGTGGTTTGTTTATTTAATAGGGGACCAATTATTGAATAGGAGACCAAGGGTTCAGGCCTTAGCAGCCCAAACCCTTTTAGAATGTCAAGGCTTTTAGGCATCAAAGGCTGGTGCCCTTCCCATGGACCTGAATGGAAAAATGGTATTTGGAATCTTTTTAGGAGATGAAGGTAACTTCTCCTCTATTAATTATTTGGGGTGAGCAACAATAAGCTCTTTTGTAATGCACTTGAATAATTAAGGAGAAAAATTCTCAAACCCACCCTGTTTTTCTTCCTTTCTTTTGCTTTCTTTTTCTCTTGTCACCTATCCCATTATGTTTTTATCCATTTCCTTTTAATATTACAACTAAAGTAAAATGGGTGCAGACAAGAATGGGCTTGTTAGATCAGTAATCTTTTAAACTAGAAATGATGTGCCTTGTACATGAAAAAGATGAACTCTGTCATTGACACTTGACGGTCAGGCTTTTTGACTGGAAGTGGGGAGGCAGAAAGGATTCAGTGATTCATTTATGCAGAAAAAAATCTGTACATGCTCAGAGATACTTTGAAATTTCAGCTGAAGAATTCATCCTTGATTCACTATCTGATCTTTGTAGTTATGCACTTGTTGATATACTTGTGGACAATCAATGCCTTCTAACTGAAATATACCACTTCTGTATAACTGTGTAAAAAACCAAGGCTATGAAAAGGGAGTGAAATATAAGTGTTGGTGGGGTTGGGAAGAAAAGAGAGATACAGATGATGACAGACTGAACTGAAGAGGTCATAAGATGATATCCCATATTTTGAAACAGTCTTTCCCAACCTGACAGTTTCTACACATTCTACCATTAACAGGCAATGGTCCTGTTATGAATTTTGCAAATTGTTAGAGGGAAAAATTCAGACAATTTTAAAAGGACAAAAAAAAAAGTTATTTTAAAGGAAGCAGCAGCAAAATGAATTAAGTCTCAAGCCCAATATTCCAAGCTCTAGTAGCAAATATGAATCACAGGTTCTTAGAGAACTAATAGTGAATGGATTTACTGTTCACTATTATTCAATGAATGATATGACTAGTCCGTCAAAACAGAAAGAATAATATAATAATAGCAATCCAAACCAGAGTATCAGACTCAAGGCAATAACAGTTTGGGTCACAACAGCCTTTTCCCAGATGTATCTAACTCTGAGAGTCAGTGTGGTATAGTGGTTTGAGCATTGAACCATGACCCTGGAGGCTATGGTTTGATTCCTCCTGCAGCCATGGAAACCCAGTGAGTGACCTTGAATGTGTCATACACTCTCAGCACCAGAAAAACCCATGATAGGTTTGCCTTAGGATGGTCATAAGGCAGAAGCAACTTGAAGGCATACAACAACAACTTAACTCTAGTGACTGCTTGATCTGAAAGCAGCTATGTGTGGTAGTCCACCAAAGGTCATTGTTTGCTATGTGTTGGAACTGCAAAATGGGGGCATAACCTATGCAGCAGACATTGCATGCCTAATTAATGACTGATGAGTGCCTATAATTTCCTGAGCCCTAAACTATGGAAACTTATTCTAAGATCCCTCCCGCATGACTTCAACTAACAAACTGAAACAGAAACAAAATTAAAGCATCTGTGTACCCAATTAAGCAAAAAAAATAAAAAAATAAAAAAAAGACATAAACCAGAACACTTGGCTAATAATAGCAGTGGAGCAACAGCTGGGTAAGGTTCAAGCATTGGCTTCATGCCACCTGCTGACAAGGTATGCCCTAGAAACCCTAGACCACCTTTTGCAATATGGTGTTTGAATTGCCAGCTTCCTGGGGTTATGTCAGCATCTGGGCTAAAAACGACTGCAATGTTTAGGGAAAAACAGAAAGGGGAAATGGAAATGTCATCTGATAGCACTGTGCACCCTAGATATAATCAGGGAGCGCTGAGTAAACTCTCTGAAATATCAGAGGTGCAAAGATCAAAGCAAAATGTAGTCTTTAAAGCCTCCACTTTGTTCAAGATAGTTTTAAGAGAAACAGCATCACATATACAGGCAGCATAGCCACGCAGTATTAAACTAGAGTAAATGTTCTCCTAATCTAGCTATCATAGCAGCAAAATTTGGGATCAGGAGGCATTATTCAAGCGCAGTTTAAAGCACACAGACCCCCAATTGCAGTGATCAGGGAAGATTGTATTATTAGGCAGAATGTAACCAGAGTAGTTGGCAGAGAGCAGCAACATCTGTTCCTTTTGAGTGCCTGGCTATTCTCCTCTTTTGGAAGCAGGGGTTGTTACCTCAAAACGTAGGTGCCACAAGGGCCACCTTGAGATGCCAGTACCTCCATGCAAATGTGGGGAATTAATTAGCTCAAAGTTCAGAGGCTTGCAAGAGGGAGGTAACTTAGCAAGATCTGACTATCAGCATTTATGGGCTCACACAGGAAAAGAACCGGCCAAAAAGAGAGACATAAAGTAAAATGTGTTTTATTGAAATAAATTCATGCATGCACATACGCAAAAGCTCTAGTACTCACTCACTTGCACAAGGCTAACCAAAGGTAAGGGAGGAAAGTGGTATACAGGACCTTGAGAGATTTGGGCAATATTTACCAGCCCAGAGAGAAGTGGGGGATGCAACGACATGGCTTAAGTAGAAGCCTAAGGACAGTTCTCATTCAGGAATCGGACAGATAGAATGGTGTTTGGATGAGCAAGAGATTGCAATGAGCAGCCTAAAATCAGGGGTATTTGTATCTAAAAAATGTCCCAAGGGTATGATTGTGACTCACACTTCCAGCTAAGTGGACAATGGGAGTTGCAACACAAACAGTGAAGTCTGGAAAGAGTTAATGAGTTTTGTGTCTGAGTGACAAGGGATAACAGTTGTCATAATAGTTGGATTTTACAGAGAGGTGGGGAAAAAATAGGAAAACATCCAGGTGCTCAGGGACCAGGGTTAAGTCAATCACAATTTGGTGGGAAACTTCCCTATTTCAGCTCTGAGAGTCCAACTGGATATTTCATGCCTATTGTATTCAGAGCAGCCATGCTGTTGCCCTGAACTCACTGGATCTCTTGCCCTAAGAGGTAGGTGAGGCTGACCTTCCTTGCCATGCCACCATTACGGTCAGAAATTTGCCTCTTCCAGCATGACCTTGCTGTCACCTCAGATATCACCTATATCAACAGCAATTAATATAGTGCCAATCAAGAATTATTTGCCAATTAAACCATGCCAATCTTTGGGGGTATGTGCAGGGCTGTAATATGTGACTGTCACTTCCACATGAGGGATGCAGTGAATCCACTTGTAGTTCTATTTCAAACTTTCAAGGAGCTATCCAGACTGTTGAACCCTTCTCCCATTTTGGGCCCTTTCCGCACCTTATCTTTTTTTGGTGTTGGGGTGCGGGTATTGCGTGAGCAGCCTCCAGCGAGAGGCTCTTATGTCCCTGCTGCTTCAGCTCCACATGAGCTGCCTGCTCCCGAGCAGGTAGTGCAAGAGCCCCGCCTCTTCCTTCTACAGCGCAGCCTGGGAGTTCCCCAGGCTGCGTTGGGGCAGGAAGCACAACCGCTGCAGCTCCGGAGTCTCCACATGCACAGCAAGTGTGCGTGAGGCCCTGGAGAAATGTTCGATCGTGCACCATTTTTGGCTGAAAGCCGAAAATGAAAAAGTGCACGAGTGACACCTGCCCCCTGGAGTGTCGTGTGATTGTGAGTGCGTCATGCAGATCGCTCCTCACAATCGTGCAATGCTCCAGGTGCCCTTTCGCATGGCAAATGCCGTGCAAAAAGGGCCTTGGTCTCAGCACAGAGTGGATTCACTGCACCCCTGATATGGAAGCCATCAACAACCCGCTGGTTGAAGGACAGTGTGATGTCCACTGCACAGCTTCTCACTTTCCCTGAAAATGGCCTGGTATCCTCAGGTGCTAGTATCCAATGGCAGGCCGTAGCAATACCACTTTGAATGAAGAATGAAGGTGGCCACACAACCTTGTCCTTTGCCTCAGGCAGTAATGTCTTGATCTGGCCCAATCAATGGTCAGTGTTACTCATCTGTGCTAGAAATGTGATGGAAGCTCTTTGAGAATTAGATTTTTAATATCTCACAGTACACTGAAATCCACATAAAGAAGTGCCTACCCACAGTTTTTCCCCTCTTGTTGGTTTATATTGGTTTCTAGAGAAAAACACACATTTTCAGGAACATTCTTTAAGTCCCAGAAAGAATCAGGATGCAGAAAGCCTGTTAATTGTGTTTTCACAACAGTATTTAAATTGCTTATGATGTTACGGTTACCCCATTTCCAGATTTTAATCACAGGAGCTTTGAATGATTAAATGCCTGTCAAGCTTTCTGTGCATGATATTTTTTTTCTTAAAAAAAAAAAAAGAACTTTCAATTAAAATCTGGGATCCATGTTGTCACAGTTTGTTTTTAAAAAAAGAAAACTTTGAAAATACCAACCCTTGAATCCTAAAACAAGGGCAAAGATATGATGTATATTTGTTTCAAAGCATATACACTTGTAAATCTTTTATATCTGAATGTAAGTATGGTAGTGCTGAGATCCTGTCTGATCTTGGAAGCTAAGGAGGGTCAACCCTGGCTGATACTTGGTTGGGAGACCACCAGTGAACACCGGGTGCTGTGGGCTATATTTCAGAAGAAGGAACTGGCAAAACCACCTCTGAAAATTCTTTACTTAAGAAAACCCTATGAAATTCACGGGTCAATTCACATTCACATAATTCACATAAGTCAACAACATTGAAGGCACATATACATATATACAATTGGTTGTTCTAATCTTATATCTGGTAGCAAACAGCACAAAAAAATAAACTTTTTCCCCTGAGAGAGTGTCTTGTTTGAACACACAATATATATTTGCTAGCTAGGCAAAGTTTTCTTTGAAAACTAACATCAAACCCCATCTTTTGAGAAATCATTATCTGGCTTCTCTGCTAGAGCCATTTCCCTTCAACCCTGCTGTAGCCCAGAGTTAGACTACTAGACAACATCCAGACTTTGTGGGGAAGGCATGTGACAATCTTTGTCATTTCATGCACTTCTTAGCTCTGTCACCATGAGAAAGAAATGCAAGATATGAAATCAGTGGCAGCCCTAATGAGGAAACCCCAATGAAGGTCATACTAAAACAAGCAATTTAGGAAGATTCCTTCTAGCCATAGTACACATCTGGCCATAAAGTCTGCACACAGACTTTATTTTTCCCCCTCACACTTCATTACAGTGTAAGTAATACACCGTTGAGTCCTCATGAAATCAGGTAAGATTTGCACACATTTTTGTGTGCATTACGGTTTATTGTAGAGATTCTATTTGATCAAATATTAATACCATAAATAAGTAAGCAAGTAAATAAATAAATAATCCAAAGAAGGACAATCTCTACCAATTTAACAGAGTATGTTTAACATTTGTTTTAAAAGCATTGACTATGTAGAAGTTTGTTGAGGCAATGATTGAAAATTATCTATATCTAGCATTTCCGGTTGCATGGCGGCCGTGCGTGGCAGCTCGGAGTGAAGCTGCGCAATGGCACAGCCCCGAGCAGCCACCCTCTGGATTCCAGCTGCTTCTTTTGTAACCCTAGAAGTGGCCAAACACCGCTCTGGTACAAGGGGTGAAGAAGAGGTCCGAAGGGGACCCCGCAACTGGCGTCTGGCTCTACCCGCCTGGGGGAGTGGAAAGCACCAGGGGGTCGAAGGACCGTGATGGAGCCAGCAGGATCGTCTCCAGAGTGGCACAAGTGCCGCTGTCGACTTTTAAACAAGAAACAAGTAAGAAACAAATAAGAAACCATGTAACCTGTTCTGGACTTCAATTCTGAAAATATCACATCGGAATTTGGCTTGCAACGGTGCACAGGAGCGAAGGAATGGAAGGACCCAGAGGAAATGTGAGTGCGTCATGGCTGAGAGTTCATCTTAAAGGGGTGGCTGATTTTAAAGAAATGGCTAAGAGGCTTTTCTGCTTTTCTTTCGAGGACTGAAATCATCAATGGTAAAATGATTTCTGATCTGCAACTTGAATTTACAAATTGAAAATGCAAAATAATTGAATGGTTGTATTGGATCAAGGAATAAGATTGGACTTTGCAAGATTTAATAATCTCCATTTAGACATTGAACTTTCTTTATTTCTACATTTTACTATTTAGATTGATCTGAGACGATTGGTGTTTTGGCTTTTTGACTCTGGATTTCTGACTTAGAAGAATACTTTGGGAGGCAACAGTTATTGAGCAGTGCTTCTCTTTTTATTTTTTTGCAGCTCCTGCTATGTGAGACTTGTTTCCTAATTATTATTTTCTTTTTTTGAGTCTGGACTGTTGTGACTGGTGAGCCTGTGCTGGAAGGTCATTTAAGCAAAACATCCTCACTCCCATGGACGGAGCGGCTTGGAATTTAGGTGGCTATGAGAATACAGAGAATCTTCAGAAATGAATCTCCAGGCAGCAAAGTCCAAGATGGGAAGGGGGGAAAAGGAGGTGGATTTAGGCACAGGGTTCTGAATTAGACAAGTGATTATGTACCTTAGCAGTGTCAATTAAGCTTACATATTTGATTGATATATTGTCATTAATATAGACATTGTGATATTGTTAAAGAGTTGATGGGGTATCGGGTCTAGTGAGCTGGTGCTGGAGGTCATTCAAGTAAAACATCCTCACTCCCAGGGATGGAGCAGCTTGGAATTTAAGCGGCTATGGGACTACAGAGAATCTTCAGAAATGAATTTCCAGACACTAAAGTCCAGATGGGAGGGGGAAAGGGGAGGTAGAGTTACGCACAGGGTTCTGAATTAGACAAGTGGTTATGTACTTTAGCAATGTCAATTAAGCTTACGTATTTGATTTATATATTGTGATTAATATAAACATTGTGATATTGCTAAGGGGTTGATAGAGGTTGTATAGGACATAAGTACAGAAGTGGGAAACAGATGTATTTTAGAAATTGTAAGATTTCAGGTTATAAGTGGTGGAGGACTTAAAATATATATGAGAAGATAGCAGAATATTTAAAGGAGACAAGTAGAGAAATGAGAATAGATTGGAATTTGATGATTAGAGAAAAGCAGAATAGCCAATAATGGATGACAGCTGGGAATGACTGTATTATGATTGTGTGGGAGAGGGAAATGTACTTTCAAACAGTTGAGATAGACATTGTACTGTGATACATAAATGTAATAAGTGGAGTGCTTTTCAAGAAACGAAGACCAGATCAGAGTAGAAGATCAGAAACAACTCATGTAAAACTACAGGTTAAAGAATCCTTTTTTATTTGTGAAAATTTAATAAAATTATTATAAAAAAAGAAAACTATCTATATCTATATCTCAATCAGTCAATCAAACTTCCTTAATATAAATTGTAATTATGTATTCTCCTTTTGAGTAATAGGTACAGTTATTTTCATCCTCTTCACCCCTGCTCCAGAAAGCAGAATAGAACTCAAAAAAAAAAAAAGTCACTAGTTCCAACTATGATATAGGGACTCAAAGGCTAAAACAGATTATCCAAAAGATGAAAGGAAGCTTTAACACTTTAGTATTTTTCCAATATGTTGCAGCATGAGCTTTTGAAGGCCCACATTGTCAGATGTATGAAGTGGTTTGAATGACATAAGGCAAAGAAAATGAAGAGATTAAAGCACTATGAAATGTCACAGGAAGACTCTTTCATGTCCTTGGATATTTTCTTTTTCTTGGGGGGGGGGTTAGTCAATAGGGAATGGTAGCCATTAATTTTGGGACTATGTTATTGTGTGTGCAAGGAGAGAGGATTAAACTTTTTGCTAATACCATGCTTCCAAAACAGGTCTACATTAGAATGTCGTGTTTACTAGAGTAACATTACCATTGGTATCAAGACTTTCATTCCTTGTCATCCCATGTCATAAATCATGATTTTAACTGATTTTCCCCCATGGTGGCTAATTACAAAAAATACAATTGGCACATTCAGCTAGCTATGTGCTTAATGCATAGTTATTTACTTTTTTATGAAGTGTAGTTTGAGCCAAGCATTCCTTTAAAAGTATTCTGTATCTTTCATATTATAGAAAATGTATAATTAAGGGGAATTTCACTGCGAAATGCCAGTGGGGACCAGGTCAGGATATGTATGGAGGAAGAAGAAATTTGCAGACAGATAATAGTTGTTTTATTCTTTTCGTCCTTCTTTCTTTCTCTCTGTTTACTCCCTCCCTCTCCTCTCCCCTCCCCTCCCCTCCTCTCTTCAATGCAAGGGAATCCCAGAAAGACAAGGATTGTATGCACATAAAGCAGGGGAGTAATTCTTCCCAAATGTCATTCTTATAGGGAACAATGAATAATTTTACTATTTTTTCCTTGTGAGAAAGACATTGAAAATTGTACAGTTTTTGAAAAGTATTTGTACTTTTTGACTTGTGCAAAAGAAAGCACTTTTTTTTTTTTTTTTTTTTGGGAAAGACATTTTCTGCACAGAAAACAAGTATCCTACGCAGAGAGCAGCATTTTTTGTTCAGAAATGTGATTTCTGCATAGAAACCAGTTTTTCAAAAAATAAATAGAAAATGCTGTTTTCTATGCAGGAAACATGGAGGGACATAAAATAAAATAAAACCCATACACACTTTTGTGCATAATAATTCCTGAGTTGCAAAGATTGTTGCCTGGGTAGGATTCTCCTTGTTAGAATTTCCCTACACTCAAGAGCTGTGTTTTTGACTTTTTCTTAAACAATATTCTTCACTGCCCTATTATTAAGATACAATACTAGGCCTCCTCAGAGTTGCTTTGTACAATGTGTGCATGGAATAGTATTGAAATGAAGGTCTAAGGAGTCCTAAGGCACAACCCCGGATCTCATTTCCTCTCAGCCAAGATAATTCCATTTGTGTGGATCCAGAAATTATGTTCATTCTCCACCCATCAATTCAGCCATGGGTCTGATAACATCATCCAGCACCCCATAATACCTTCAAGCCAACAGAGGTCTTGGAGTAGAGAAATGTAGCCTGACACTCCATATAACTTCCTCACCTCTGCACAATACCATTTTTGTAGTCTTCTCCACAACCTTACTTCCATCTCATTAATTTCAGCTTTGGCAGGCAGGCTGTTTATAAAATTGACATGCTTTCATATTTGCTGGAATTGGGGAATATAATCTGGTTTCTCCATATATTGCATCTGTTCATTTTTTTATAGGTTTTGACAGCTGAAACCCCCAAACATTTTGCTTCTGAGGTAACATAATATAACTGTTTACCAACAGCATAAAGTAAAAAGTATTTAAAACACACAAAACAACAGGATTAGACAGATTCATTGCTTTTAACCATTTTTACCACAGTGTAAACCAGCTTACCTCCAAAAAAGTAGCTGTGCCCCGAATAAATCTGAGAACTTGTGGTTGCATGAACGGCAGATGTGGCATCGTTATCTAGAGTTAGTGTGATGCGATGTCTCCTAGCATTGATGTTAACTGAGTGCCACAGGCCATCATATAGATTACTGCCTGGAAACAAAGACAGAGTGTAAAACAGATGAATCAATCACAGGGGACAAAATGGAAGAATAGGAGGAGGTGATGCTTGTGACTGAATATGGTATTTAAGAGAAATAATAAAACTACTACCCAGGAAATATTAAAGGGGAAAACAGTATAAGCAATGTAATGGTGATGAATCTTATTGACAAAGCCAGTGTCTATAAAGTCACATGAAGGTGCTGTATTTCCCATTCATTTCAGTGGAAGCAGTTTATACAAATTTATATCACTTCTTACTGCCACCATTAGGGCTGCAAGCTCACTTTCCAGTACATTCATTGAAAGAAAGAAAGAAAGAAAGAAAGAAAGAAAGAAAGAAAGAAAGAAAGAAAGAAAGAAAGAAATCTGGTCTGATCCCAAGTCCCAAGTATGCGAGGGGGAATCAAGATTTTTGGCAAATTTGTGAAAATGAAAAGAATTTTTCCTCCAGTTGCACATGTCAATTCACTAAAAACAAGAATTCTTCCAGAAGAAAGAAGAGCACGTTGTACATGCCTGCTCAGTGGGTCTTAAAGTTGAGGAACCTCACAAAGAGAGAAAGAGAGGTGGGGGGGAGAGATGGAGAGCAAGAGGGAGAGGGAGAGGGAGAGGGAGAGAGATAGCAGCTCTAATTCAGCATTACCATGGTTAAATATACAGGTATTCTAACCCAAATTGCTTAAACTCCAGGCCTGAATTCACAAATCTGTTGTTCCCCCATGCTTTTTGTCTTTTTAATCGCAACAATTTTCTATTATTGTTAATTGTCACTAAGTTGACTTTGACTTTTGGGGATTCTATGGGTGAGAGACCTCCAGTCACCCTATCCTCAACCACCCAGCTCAGGTCTTACAGATTCAGGAACATGTCTTCTTTGAGTCTACCATTGGTAATATAGGCCATTTCTATACGACTCTGCTATAATGTTATTATTCCACTTTCAATATCCTGTGGAATCCTGGGGTTTGTAGTTTACTGAGGCCAAAGAGCTTTCTGGCTAAGAATTCTAAAAGCCCCTCCCTAAACTTCAGACCACAGGATTCCATAGGATGTTAAAAGTGGAATAACAACACTATCAGTATACAGTAGGACCCCCGTATCTGCAAATTCCTGATCTGCAGATTCAGTTATCTGTGGTTGGCCAGGGGTGGGTCGTAAGAAGTGGTGAGGAGCATGGAATCATGCTCCCCACTGTTTTCTCACCTCCAGCCGCTAGCCATGGGCCAATCGCAGTGGCAGCTGGTGGGACAACAGTGGGGATCGCGGGGTCATGCTCCTTGCTGTTTTCCCACCTCCTGCCGCCAGCCCCAGGCCTGATTGTGGCAGCAGCTGGTGGGAAAACAGTGGGAAATGGAGGATCCCGCACTGCCTGCTATTTTCCTGACTGCCACCACGATCGGGCCCAGGGTAGGCAGTGGGACAGGGCATTTGGTACTATCTGTGGATTTCAGTATGTACGGGGGGGGGGGCGGAACCAATCCCCCACAGATATGAAGGGGGTCCTACTGTAGTGCGGAAATGGCCATAGTCTTCCTCTTTTCCTACTGCCTTCCACCTTTCTTATTGTCTTTTCTAGTACCAGTTACTAGGGGGGGGGAGTGGTGAATTCTTAAAAAGAAATTAATTGAAATTCTCACTCATCTCCTCCACTCCATTCCATTCTAAACTAAATGAGGAAGTTCCTTCTGTGTAGTTGTTGTGTTTTGATGTGGAGACACTGAAAGACATTTGTTTTCTCTTTCATCCACCACATAATTCTTGAATTTGCATTTGTGATACTTATCAATCCATAATAAAGAGTAATCTTGTAGGGAAGTCTTTTCTGCCTGATAACTTTGCAAAGCATGTTTATTTTATTGAAATTCTCATCACCCACAAAAACCAGATATTACATGGAATAATTCAATTTGGAGCATCATGTGTCAGATTTAAAAGTTTGGAGTGGGTGGATTTTGCCTTGAATTGTGAACATCTTGAACTTTCACAGCATCTGTGCTTTAGAAGAGATCTGATTTATTTTCCAAACTGTATCATGTTGTCCTTGGTGCATCAATCTTAATTCTAAGCAATATCTTTACTTAGGAATCTAATAGTGCTTGGCTGAGTTGATTTCCAAGCAAATGTGTTTAGGATCAGAGTTGAGACACTTCCCTGAATTTCAATTTTTGAGTCAAGGTGTTCATGTTTGATGAAGATGGATCTTTAGCAGAGAAAATTCTAGATATATTTTGTATATTGGATAGTCATCACAGCTCAGTTAAGGAACAGCAAAGCCTATGAGGAAGCCCCTAAACTAAAGTAGCTCAAACATGCAGTCACTGAGTTTGTGGTTGTCATATCTGGTGAACCACTAAACTGCATGTTGTAGCCTTTGCTTAAACAGGTTTAAACTCTCAAATCTTGACTGACTCTACCAGAAAGGCTAGCTCTTTGATCCTCTCTGAGAAGTCAAGCCATGAAACACTTTAAACATTTCATCCACCCAATCCATACCTGTTACAAGAAAAGTATGCTTAAAAATAAAAGATCCTATCAAAAAAGAAAAAGAAGAAAAGAAACAGGAAGATCTAGTTTTGAATCTACATAAGATTTAAACAACAGCTTTGAATCCATTCAGGATTCAATTAAAATGTTCAAGATGCCACAGAATTCTTTCATTTGAATCCATTTAAAGTTCAAATGGAAATATTATGTGGCATCTTAAACACTTTAATTTTCCTGTGGCATGAATTTAGTTAATGTGATGCAGCTAAGGCCTACATCCAATTTCTATCCTCAGTGAGAGTAGGCCCCTTAAATTAATGGGGTTTACATAAGTGTATTTACCATTCAGCAATTTATTCAGTGGGTCTATTTTAGTTTGGATTAGCAACTGCATCTAGAACTTAATCTTTACCTTTGAAGCATTACTAAGTATTTAAAGTATCACAGAACTGGCAACAGAATGACACAGCTATTTTCTCCTGTGTTGGGAGAAAGGCAGAATATAAATTGAAATAAAATAAATAAATAATCTGAAAATTAACAACTCTGTGTTATTGCTGTTTTGCCATGACTTGCCTTTGGAATTGTCATCTTGGCATCCGGTGACCTTCAGACTAATACCAAGCCCAGGGCTTGTTGTCATATCAACCATAAAGCAGCATATTGTGACATGTTTTTCCTTTTCACTAGATTTGGCAGAGAGACTAAAATATTTTTTTTTCTCAGCTTGCCTTCTTCAATTAAACATTCCCTTGAAGCAAATGATGTGTTATGGTTCGTGTCCTCATTTAATAATAATACTAGGAAGAAAAGGGAGGAGGGAAATTGCTACCGGGTAGGCATGAAATACCTGCACTGATGGCCACATGTCTCTCTTCTGCCTTCTGGATGATCAGTGCCAGCCTCCCATGCTGGAGATAGAACAGGAGTGAGCCAGAATCTCCTGACAGCTCAGTGGACAGGAGGAGGCCATCCTTGTTCCACGTGCGAAATTGGAAGCTGACTGACAGGCCATCAAGCTGGGGAGTGCCTGGTAACAGCAAGAAACTGCTGTTGGAGCTGTTGAAGGTGATGGGAGTGATTTGTGGTTCCGAGCAGGCAAAAGTCACATTACCCTGGAAAGTAATAAAACAAAGGGGTGGGAGGAACACAACAAACAACAATCAAGCTGTTTCCCCATCCGGCTGCTCTGAATACCCTGCTGTTATTACAACAGCAGGACATTAAGGCAATGTAACTTTAGAATTATACTACATATATAGAAAACGAGACTCACACTCATGGACAGCATAGAAGGTTTCAGAATCAGAGAATCAGAAGGTTTCTTAGTTTAGTTGGCACATTTTCTTGCTGAGATACTGAGTCACTCTCTAACAGGCTCAAGAATGAGTGCCTTGCTGTTGTTTGGAACAGGAACAGCACACTGAACGAAGGAAATGCACACTTCAATCCTGTGCTGAGATTTTAGGTTTCTGGGGCAAGACAAATGCAATTCTGCATGCCTTGACTGCTGCTCTTTTTGCACAGCATTCACCATGCGAAAGGGCCTCTGGAGTGTTGCGCAATTGTGAGGAGCTGTCCACATGACATCCTCGCAATTGCGCAATGCTGCCAGGGCTGGCAGGTGCCAATCACACACTATTTCATTTTCAGCTTCTAGCCAAAAATGGTGCACAATCGCGCATCATTCCAGGGTCCAGCCTGCACTTACCGTGCTCACGCTTCCTGCCCCAGCACAGCCTGGGAAAATCCCAGACTGCGTTGTGGAAGGAAGAGGAGGAGCCCTCACGCTGCCTGCTCACTAGCTGTCCGAAAGATCAGCAGCAGAATCCACTATGACTTAAGTATAGAAGAACCTGGGTCCAATCTCAGCAGGTATATTTTATTTCAAAGTCTGGATATGCAGCTTTGTACACACTTGCATATAATCTTGCTGTACTTTGCAGTCCTAGAAGATGTCACATGGAACTGAGCTGTGCTCTGCAATCCAAAGTTACTGGACCTTACTCATGAATGTATGGAATTGTGCTTTTGGTTTGTAAGTCTGTAAGTTTGGTGGGAGAATGACCAAATGGCCTTACCTACACCAGACCTCCCCCATTTTGATTTAGCTCTGTCCTATGTCTTTAGCTCCACCACTTTTTGACTGTAGTCTCCAAGACCTTTCTTAAATTGCAATTTCCCCTTCAGACCAATTCTTCACCCCTTGATGAGGACTAAAGCCCAAGACAGGTGTCTCCATCAAGTCTCTCAACTATGGTGTCATCTCCTTGAGCTGGCGTATATAAGTAGGATTCCTGCAGAGGTGAAGTCACCACCAGCAGTGGCAACACCACAAAGGGCTTGAGGACAAGTGCCTGTCCTGCTGTCTTAGAGATGAAGGAGAACTATCTGCTTAGTGACACCGCCCTGTTCAGATACATTGTTAACTGTTTTTTGGAGGGCTATAATATCTTCAAAACGGCCAAGGTATCATACAGGGTAGAAGAAGAAGATATCATCATGGGAAACAGTTGTGCCTCCTTGAGGAAGCACAACTGACTGCAGTAATTAACAATAGGGCCAACTGTCTCCTAGTTTAAACAGACTGGACAGCCATGACAACAGTCTCCAAGTTAAAATGCTGCTCCTCAATGCCTGGTCAGTGAAACAACAACCATTCAGTACATGGTTATGGATATGTAGGCCAGCCAGCTCTGTATCACACAGACTTGGTTGAATGAGGCCCACCTTGTTTTTTCTGTGCAGCAGCAGATAAGACGGGAGAGCAGGGTGCAAGGAGTCATGGTGATCTGTCAGAATACCATCCCCTGACCAGGTGTCTGTCCCACTGCCTTCAGGGTTTCTCTGTATGGCCATTTCCACATTAGACTGTTATAGCGCTATGATTACACTTTAAACATCCTATGAAATCCTGGGGTTTGCAGTTTCGGGAGGGCCGACCATCCCCTCCTGAAACTGCAAACCCCAGGATTCCATAGGATGTTGAAAGTGGAATCATAGCGCTATAACAACCTAGTGTGGAAATGGCCTATGTTTCTGATGGTGGGTTGTCAGGATAGACTGGGGATCTTGAGTTGCACAAACTGGACAAACAGGTACCAGAATTACATCCAATGGATCTGAATCATCTATAGTAAATAAGAATGAACCCAAACATCTTCACCTGCAATCTGTTGGCCAATTTGTTAGTTCCGCTGACCTCTCAATTATTTTTGATACTCTCAACCATGGTTTCTTTTTGGACTGACGAGCTGGGATGAGACATGGATGCACTGTTTTACAGTCATTTCACTCTTCTGGAGAGGAAAGCTTAGAAGGTACTGAGGGGACTCAAATTTATTCCTTTGACTGTTGGCCCATGGAGTCCCTCGAGGATCACTACTGTCCCCCAAGCTATTCTTCATCTACATGACACTTCTGGGAGACGTTGCCTGGAGTGTTCATGGTTTGATGCTACCAATATGCCAGTGACTACTCTTCTTCTCCTTTCCATCTAATTCCAAGGAAGCCATTTCGGTGCTAAAACAATGTCTATAATGGATCAGATGAGGGTAAACAAATTGAAGCTTAATCCAGACAAGACAGAGATCCTCATGGTCAGTCTTTAAAAAGTGCAGGTTGGAAAACAGGCATTCAGCTTGTGCTGGATGGGATTAAACTCCCTTTGAAGATACAGGTTTGCAGTTTGGATGTACGCTAGGATGGCTTATTTGTTGAACTTCCTGTTCTGATAGATTTTAGGAATTGGCTGCAATGAGATTTTAATGGTGTGCTGTTGTTTTGATCTTATGCACTTTAATGGATTTTATTGGATTTTAAATGGTTTCAATTCTATATATTATTTGTCTTCTGAAAAAAACTTAAATGGGTTTTACTGATGCTCTTTCATGTATTTTAATTGGTATTTGTTTTAATTGTTGAAATTCAAGTTGATTCTTAGTACTGGGTGTGAAATAAATGATGGAAGGAAGAGGAGGAGGAAGAGAGGAAAGGAAAGGGTAGGGCGGTGGTAGTAGTAGCAGTAGTATTCAGTATTATGGATGCATAAAGTTACCGATCCATAACTGATCTGTATCCAGCAAGACTACATAATCTTATTGGAGACCAACATAAATGCTACCCCAGCCCACCTTAAGAACCAGCAACCAGATGGGCAAATAAGGACCATTCAGCTTCTAATTGGAGTTCACGGAGGATGACATTTCTACTGCTCCCACCACTGAACAACCCTGCGACCATCAGAAGCAGGGCTCTATCACAAGTCCTTGCCACGGCCTCACTTGCTGACAATAGAGGGAGCTGGAAACATTCTCCTCTTTGCACCTCAATAATCAGCTAAACAGACCTCCTTCAACCAGCCCAACTTCTGACATTTAAGGTAGACTGTGGGGGAGCAAACCAGGAGACATTCTGTCTCCTTAACTAAGTCATTGATCTAAGATTTGAGGTAATAACAACAACAGCAGTAGCAGCATTGCAGCAATGTATGTTGCATTAAATGCCATGAGTAGCCCCAGATGCCTTCATCAGTTTAGTAAACCAGGCTGACCACTGGATTGTGTGAGTGCATTGTCTACAGCCATTGTGTTTGTTCACCTTCCTTGCTGGGATAGGATGAAAATATGCTTCACCTTGTACTGCTCTTGGGTTTCTGAAATGTTTTAAACTGCAGTTGGCCAAATTTTGCCATTTCTTTTTTTCCAGTGAAATCATTTCCAGAACAGTTCTGTTGAGTAACTGGGGACACCACTTGAGCTTTCCACCTAACTCTTGATAGCACTTTTCCCCCAGATCTAAGTGTCCTCTTGTGCAGTAGCCAGAGTCCTAGTGTCTTTGTTCTTAGTAAGTCCATTGTAGTTTATTCAACAAAGTCATATAACAAGCAATTAACAATAGAGGAGGAGGCATGTATTCACATCTGTTTCAAAGAATTTTTAAAAAAACCCAGAGTGTTTCAGAGTAGTTGTGGGGAGCTGTAACTGCTTGCTTTTGAGCCAAATCACTTTGTGAAATATCAACTGAAATCTGATAAACCTCCTTGAAGTAAAAGGCTTTCTCTGTGGCATATCCTCTCATTAGAGCTAGTATCGCACTTTAACAGAATCATTAGAATGAACAAAAGGTGACTGATGCATGTGAAGTTATAGGGTGCTTGGAGATTTCTTTATTGAAGGGATAGGGCAAGATGATGGAAAGGCTTCTTATCACTTTCAATAGCTTTTAAGCATTCTTGGTTGAGGTGGAAATTAAGCAAAGTTCTAGAAAGAGATTTAATTCTTGCCTAGATGAAACAAAAGCTTTGATCTTCCATCTTCTTCTTCCTCCTCCTTTTTTTTTTCTAGATCACAAGACAAAGAAGATCAGAACAAGAGACAGCTGCATTTCGATGAATCCACTTTGAATAGCTTCTTATCTGTGACACCTCTAGAATGATCTGAGCTGAAAAATGGAATGGTTACCTAATCAAACACCATGTAAAATGACGATTGACTCATTGGACTTTTTCACACTTGGTGAAGAAAACACCCTGTTCTGTTGCTTACTGGACTGGTGTGCTCCCTCGGAGGATCCAGACTGATCTGGAGCAGTGCGTGGCCGCGCTACACACTGCTCCGGGGACGAAAACGGCAGCTTCTGGTTGGTGGAGGCTCTCCACCAACCGGTGAAGCTCACCAGCCTAAAGCCCGCCCCCAGAAGATCTGCAGGCTCACGCTGGTGCGAGCCTGTAAATCTATACCGAAGTGCAGCCACGGAGTGGAGCGCGCCGTGCTGTCGAAAGATCTGTTTTAAGCGGTCTTTCAATAGCACGGCGAGCGACCACTTCTGGTCGTTCCGGAGCGGGCTGAAGTCCGAAACTACAAAAAGTAGTCCCGACCCAGTCCGCCACCAAGTGCAAACGTTCTCGCTGGAGGACGCTCTGCCCCATTGCAAAAACAAAGTGCGGAAAAGGTCATTGTTTCAATTGAAGAGAGGATGCCATGGACACTGCTTTATAATAATTAGATATTGGTTCAAACCCAAGTAAGATTGCCAGATGTCACTTACTGACAGATACTTAGTGAAAAGATGATCTTTTCTCCCAATAGAGCTATCTCCATAGAACATGAAAATCATTCTATATGCCATCTCTCTGTGTGTAAATAGAACTCTTGCAAAGGTCACATAACAAACATCAAAATTGCTGTGGTTCTTTTTGGGTGGTTGAGTGTGTATGTGCATGTGATGTTCTGGACTTTTCAGGGGGAAATAGTGTTTTATTTATTAGATATTAAGGTTATATAGTTATGTATGCACTGTGTATTAGATGTTATGAAGTAAGAATCTGTCAGGGGTCAGAGAATGGAATGTTTGGAGTGAATAGAGGTTGGTAGAATGTCTGAAAGGACTTTGAAAAGACTGGTGTAGGAGAGTTGTTCACAGATGAGAGGGCATCTGTCAAGGTTAGAGTGGGGTTTGGGAGTCTGAGTAGTGGGAGGAGTTAGAGTCAGGGTCAGAGTTAGCTAGAAGATGAGTGTGGGATTGGTTAGGCCTCATTTGGAATACTGTGTCCAGTTCTGGGCACTTCAATTCAAGAAGGATATCAACAAGCTGGAGCACGTCCAGAGCAGGGTGACCAAAATGGTGAAGGGTCTGAAAGCCATGCCCTATAAGGAACAGCTTAGGGAACTGGGTAAGTTTAGTCTGTAGAACAGAAAGCTAAGAAAGGACATGATAGCCATGTTTAAATATTTGAAGGGATGTCATGTCAAGGAGGGAGTGAGCTTGCTTTATGCTGTTCCAGAGACTAGGACCATTTCCGCACGGGGTGAGGGAATTGCCCCGTGCCGGTACTTACCGGACTTCTTGGCTCCACGCTTGGGTCCAGGCTGGTCTGGAGCAGCCTGTGGCCACTGCTCCGCACTGCTCCAGGGACAAAAATGGCAGCTTCTAGTTGGTTGAGGCTCTCCACCAACCGCTGAAGCTCGCCAGCCTAAAGCCCACCCCCGGCACATCACAGGCTCGCACTGGTGCGGGCCTGCAAATCTGCACTGGAGCAAGGGCACGGAGTGGCACACTCCATGCTTTTGAAAGACCTGTTTCAAGCGGTCTTTCAAAAGCACGCTGGACAACCACTTTGGGTCGTTCCAGAGTGGGCTGAGGTGCAGAACTACACTAAGTAGGTCCGACCCAGTCCGCTCCCAGGTGCAGACGTCCTCCCTGGTGGACGCTGTGCACTGTTTATTTAAGCCTGTGCGGAAATGGCCTAGGACAAGGAGCAATGGATTCAAGCTGCAGGAAAGGAGATGCCACCTGAACCTCAGGAAGAACTTCCTGATGGTCACAGCTATCCAGCAGTGGAATATGCTGCCTTGCAGTGTGGTAGAGTCTCCTTCTTTGGAGTTTTTAAGCAGAGGCTGGATGGCCATCTGTTGGGAATGCTTTGATGTGTGTTCCTGCATGGCAGGAGGTTGGATGGCTCCTGTGGTCTTTTCCAACTCTATGATTCTATGATTCTAAAAGTGTGAGATGTGATTTAGCAGCTTTAAATAAGTAACCTGTAATGTTATGTTTGATTTATGTTTAATAAACCATTATTTTTGTATTATACACTTGAACCTCTGAAAATGCTAAATATTGGAAAGTTGAGTTCTGATATGATGTCAGGAGTGGCAGCTGTTAATGGAGAGTGGTGGTGTCCCATGGGTATAAAAGATACATAAAATCTTACACAGGTACCATGAGGGCATCAATAAAGTCTCCACAGTTGGTGGTCACAGTGGTGTGACAGGAGGGCATTATCACATTGGTGGTGGAGCTGAACATAAGGGAAAGCTCTCACAATTGGTGACAATGGTTGGGATAAGTGGAAACTCTCTCAGTTGATGGCAGAAGATAGATATGCAGAACCCCAGACTGCACACATGCAGATACAGTAGATTTTGATCTACTATGTGAAGAAGAGATACACAGCCAGAGCTTTAGCTTGATGTACACTGTAAGGCTCCTCCTCAGTTACTGCTACTGATTATCTGTCAAGGTCCTACATAACTGTCAAGAAAACTGTGGAAATCCCTTCTGCTGTAAAACTGGCAATGGAGGTAAAAACTGGTTTGCCCTGTTTTAATTTAGTGAGATGGACACACAGAGCTCCTGAGTATAGTTGCATGCTTATACGATATACTTGTATATTTACCCAGTTATATCCACTAAGGGTATCATTTTTAATGTGACTCAATAAAGCATTTTGAAAATGACTTTTTAGAGCCATAAATTGTTCTTGGAGTTGTAGGTTTTTTGTTTTGTTTTTTAAAACAACCTACTGAACGTATCTGATGACGTTTGCTGAGCATGTATGCTATAGTTGCTGGTTCAGGGCAACTGAAGAAATATAGTAGCGGCCACATCCCAGCCATCATTCAATCTGCCAGACTTCTCAGTGACTTAACAGATGTGATTTGCAGGACTGAGGAAGTATCACTTAAAAACTTAACAAAGTCTTCTCTGAAACAGCTAATATTACAGGTTAAACTCACTTGAATTGAAAGCCAAAGCTTTCCCTGCCTGTAAAATAGGATAAGAAGT